>JARUKP010000211.1:0-12921 GCA_029874955.1 Octopus insularis | reverse complement strand
ATATATATATATATATTTATATATATATATATAGAAATAAATATATATATATGTTTAGTGCTTTATGTATATAAAAGCGCGCGGGTGTATTTGTGTACATTTGAGAGGAAAAAATAAACGAAAGTTTAAACTGACAGAAAGAGAAAGATGGTAAGAGTCATACAGAGATAGATAAATAAGAAGATAAGAGAGAGAGAGAGAGAGAAAGAAAGATAGAGAGATAGAGAGGGAGGGACGCAGCACCTCTCCTGAATTTTTATTGTGTTTACAATTCACGTGGTATGGCGGCCATTTTGAAAATGACTCGCCTGCGACTCGACCTGTCACGCAAGGTGGACTCTAATCACCACTGGTTTCCCTTGGGTCGTGGGTATTTGAAATAAACGAAGAAACATCGCCACTACATTACAATATCGACATCATCAGAGTGTTACAGGCGTCAGACACAAATTTATATATACCCAGTAAATTGTTTCTTCTTATTTTTGGGACAAGATCAAAATAATTGTGAGACGTGGTGAAATCGATTACACCGTTCTCAGAACTCAACTGGTATCCTAGTCATTTTATCGACCTCCCCTGAAGGGATGAAAGGCATAGTCGACCTAGGCTGCATTTGAACTCAGAAATGTAAAGAGCCGGAAGAAATGCCGTTGTGCAATTTTGTGCGACGCGGTAACGATCTTGTTAGGTTGCCGCCATATGAAAACTTAAAAAGAAACAAGGAAAATTCTATAACAACTGTGTTTTAAAGTTAAATAATCAGTTGTTACGATCCTAATGTCTTTCTTTCACAACTTAGGAGGTAACATAAATGATAAAATGATGAAATAAAAGAAATAAATAAGAATAAAAAAAAAATGTTTGTGGCATTTGGGACAGGAAGGAACAGGAAGATAACTATCCGCGGTACGGAGATAGAGAATTAAACAACACAAACTCGCGCCATTTTTCCCCCCTTGTGCGGCAGTTCACTGCCTGCTGCCCTGCTTTTTTACCCCCGTCGCCTTTTTTTTCCCTGTATATATATCTTACTTACCTCTTTGAAGTTTTTTTTTTCTCTCTATCTGCTTTGGAAAAAAATAACACCACCAGCTTAAATAATGGCTAACCTCAAAGTGGATAAAGATGCTTTTTTCAGACGTATGAAGAAATTTTACAATGCTTGGGAGGTAAGTTTTTTTTGTTTTTGTTTGGAGGGGGGGGGGTACCCAGAAAGAGTAAAAAAAAAAAATGTAGTGAGTCTTATTATTTTGTAAGCGTGTTCCAATTTATTCAGAATGGTCGCTGATTTAACATTACCTTTCGTATCCTAACTTTTTTTCAGCGTTATACATTCATTGTGCCTAGTATAAGTGAATATATGCGTGTGTATACATGTATGACTATATAGTTAAACGGTAAATATACATGTATATATATATATATATGACATATATTTGAGTAATAAATTCAAAAAGGATAGAAATCTTTTACAAGAATTTTATCAAGGAAGCCAGTGTGTAAAAAAAATTCATAAGGGAAATCTCTATTTCCATTAATATAATTATTCGTTTATATTTATATAAGTGCCATTACTACAGAATAATGCCACACAACAGACTTCCCAAATAAACACATTTTAGTACCGAATGCGAGGAAAGCAACCAACAGAAAAAAACAACTTTTAAATAACTGAACTATCTATCGACCGATTTCGCGATTACTAGAATGAAATCTAGTTTCCGTTCATCAGCATAGTATAGGTACAAAATATATGTTGTGTGGCATTATTCTGTAGTAATGCCCTTGTATAAATATATATATATATATATATATATATATATGTGTGTGTGTGTGTTCTTGCTCATCGTTACCATGTATCGATGTTACAAGCGGATATGGGAGAAAGTTGTGTTGGTTGACTTGATATTATTCGGAGAGAATTATTTCAGTTTTAGCAGTAAGAAGGCATGGACAATGCCAGAGACTGTATTTTATCTATCGATCTGTTTTGCAATTCTAATTTTAGACATTTGATTGTTAATTATCGCTTAATTTCACCAACATAACTGGATACTGGGATCGACGAGTGTTCATATCTCCAACTAAAAAAGTAGAACTTGAAATTATTATGTACGTTCTTAATGTCCACACATGAATCACTTTTATACATAGTAGTACTCAAAACAACATATTAATATTTATGTTTATGTATAATTCTTAACTGATATAAAATATAATTAAAAAGTAGTTTACAAGAATTATAAGAGGAAAATTGAAATGGCGGAGATGATATGGAGTGCCGGTCTAAAATGCTGACAGCTATTTTGTTTTCAATCCCGCTCGGATCCATTTTTACCTTTTAGGTCTTGGAGGCTTCGCATATTAGCTTTATCAAAAGCTATTTCTCCCTCTAAATGCCTAAACCTGTTTTGCTTATGAAGTTATGTCCGTCCGCGCAATAGGATCCTTCTTCTGCTTCTGTAGGAGTGGAGGGGAAGAATGGTTATTTTTGTCTCTAGGTTTTTCAGTTCCTTTTTTTTTTTTGTAATATTCTATATACAACCACTATTTACCACCATACATTACGCGACCACTCGGTCTCATCATACCATCACGTTTCGAATATCCGTTCTAACGTCATCTAGATATGATGGTAATTCAAAAATTACGAAGTAGTCTAGTTTAATTAAAATCTCTCTTATTTCTGAACCATTTTTTGATTAATCCTCTTTTTTTCTCTCTTATTTCTTTTATTTTCTCTTACAACTATCTTTCACCTTTCTGCAAGATTGGATTCTATTTCCAACTTATTGCTTATCTTTCCTTTATATACCTGACCTAAAACACACACAAAAAAAAACAAAACAAAAAAAAAAAACATCCAGCACACTCTGTAAATGTAGTTAGCCATAGAAACCTTGCTAAAGTAGACAGTAAAGTTTGGCAGTCTTCTAGCATGTCTGTCAAACTGTGTCCAACTCATGCTAACATGGAAAGTGGATGATGATGATAAAACAGAGAACAACAGAGACTCTTGAGTCTCCAACTATAGTTACAAAATGAATGTTTGCCAAACAGATCTCATGCTAATCTAGCTGCTATTTCTGATGTCTACTTTGAGAAGCATAATTCAAAGAATAACGCTTTCACTAATCCAACTAATTTACAGTAATTAGTTTTGTCAGAATGAACAAATGTTAAATGTATCATAGTAAACATAGAAGGTTTTTTATGCTTTTGTTCAGCAGAGAATCTACAAAAGTACATGGCTAGATTTAGTTTCCCTTATCTATACAACACAGATCCAGATATTGCATGGAAAAAGAAATAGCTATTACTCTTGCCTTAGTACAAGATTAACAAATATCTGGATGCTCTTGCAACTGAGCTGCTACAAGAACTTCAGATTTTATTCAATTAGTTTGAAGATACATAAGTTGGTCGTCAATGATAGTTGAAGTGAAAAATGAGCTCCTTTCTTTCTCCCTGTAAAATGGAAACTTTACCCAAGAACTTTAAACAGGGAAGATTGAACAAACAATCATTCAAAAGCAGCCCATTATTAATTACAATATGAACGTAGTATTCAATGTCCAATGATAAAGAAATTAATAGATGGGCTACATAAAATACAGAAAGGGAGAGATGCACAATATGAACATTTATAAGTTCGATATGAACCATACAAAAAACTTGATTATGTGTATGTGTGCATGTTTTTTCTTAATGTCATGTGGAGAGAGGACATGTCTGTAGCAATCAGGGTCATTTAGTACATTTTAGTCTCTCTTTATGAGTGTGAGCATATTTCTCCTTGTGTGAATGAGGAAAGGGAAAGTCAACTGGGTTCAATTAATAAATTGTAATCTCTGTCTTTCGCTCTGTATATATTTCTCTGTGTTAGTGTGTGTGTATGTGTGTTGGCCTCCAGTGCCAAAAAGTACTGTCACCAAAAAAGCCACTGCAAAAGTAGGTTCAGTGTCTAGTCAGTTGTATCAAACCATCAGCATGCAAATGTCCTATTTTCCCCTTCTGTACATTTATAGGTGCCAACCGAGTATAGTTTCAAATTGATGTATTGGGTAGTTATGATAATTTAGTGGTGTGCAACCAAATAGGCTTAAAGGCAGATAATATCTGATAGAGATTCAGTTTGGATCAGGAGTGTTTAAAGTATCTGTGTTTTGGCCAGAGACCCATGTGGGGGATAAAACAAAACTGATGTAGAGTACAGAGAGGAGACAATTGCAAAAGATTCACTTTCTGCAGCATCAGTATGAAATGAGTTGTGAACATTGAAGTTACCAAAGATGGAAAGGGTTCAATTGAATTATATGTCCTCAAAACAGGAGATACAGTCGAGAGTTGGAGGTGGATGAGGATTTTAGATAGTGGTGGAAGGTGTATTTTGAAGAGTGAAGAAAGGAGACTGTGAACCAGAGTAACTGGAGGTGTTTGTGGCTAATATTCAGGTTAGAGTAGTGACTGGTGGGGCAGGTGGAATTTATAAATGCACAAACACTGATAACATATTGATAGAATTTGAGAGATTCATGTTTCACAATGAAATAGGATGTGGGGTTTTCATGTTAGTAAAAGGTGATGCATGGAGTTAAGATTGAATTGAAATCTACATATATTAGATAAGAGGAGGGAGAATTAACCAGTGATTTTAGTTCTGGTTTTTGGAGAAGTATAATGGGTGACAGTACATTGACAGGTCACAAAAACCCTTGCCAGAAGCTTGGTATAAATGCTTATAATGGAACCAACTCTGTTAAAGGCACTTATGGGGCAGGTGGTAGAGTTAAACCAAGCAGTGTGATGTACCTATCACTTATAAAAAAGGAATAATTAGAGGCATCCTCTAAACCATTTTATAATGGGACTTCATTAGAGATGATCAAGAGACCAAAGGCCAAGCAGCATTCAGATAGCAATTCATTAATAGAGTGTACTGAGGACAACACAAGGAGAAAACAAGAATGAACGAGAAGGCTAGCTGTATTTGTTATCTGGTATAGCTGATTTGGAAGGTGTTATTTTAATTTTGTTGTTGTGGTGTCAGATTTTTATATAGAGTCAGTGTAGTTCAGCAGCAGTATCTGGATTCAGTGTGATGCCATTTGTGTATAAAGCTAATTGATCTGTGGGAGTTTGAGAAGGAGAAATGAAGGTGTTAAGAGTAGGTACAAACAGATGAAATAGAACTGAAGCTCAGTGTGACTGGTGTGATTAACAGTGCAAACAGTCAAACACATACTGAACTAGTTCAAATGACAATGGTAGCATTTAATGGTGATGTTAGCTGCTTTTTACTCTGTTTATGTCAAGCCATGTATATATGAACAATTAAAAGAGTGTGTGGTTAATCTACATTCAAATAACAGAACTGTCACTCATAAACAACTTATCAATGAAGGTGAAGGGATAAGATATCTAGAAATTAATGAAGATCTGTAAGCTACTAAATGAGCAATATGTATTTGAAAGAAAGAGTTGAGTTAAGTTGCATTAAGTGACTGTATTTGAAGAGTTGGTTGGTACATGTAAGAGAGGGAAATATAGTGAAACAATAAAGATGGATGAAATACAAAAGATGAACTGAGAGTTATAGAAAACTGATGTTAAGTAGAATTGCTCATTCAACATCAGTAGAGAAAAGAAATTGATAAGAAGCCTCCATGATTTAATCTTTTTAATGAAACTGATCATCCCTCCACACAGCCATTCACACTAATCAGTTGTGGATTGCATGAGGTACTTCCATTGTTAGGTGACTGGCCCAATCCATCAGCACCAAGATGGAATTTGAACTTGAAAAGAGCCAAAACAGATATTACAGGGCATCTCATCTGATGCCCTAACAAGTCTGCCAATCTACCACCTGAGACTGCTGCCTTATCAATGCCAAAAGGATGAAAAATGAAGTTGATCACAGTCATATTTGACATTAGAGCAGAGAGAGCCAGAACAAGCACTGTAAAGCATTCTATCTGATGCTCAAATGAATGCTAGTTCATCACCAAGACATTCTCTTCAACATGTAAAGGGTACCTATGCAACCTATAGTTGTTCATGAATGACAATCTTGTTGTCTGAACTCTGCTCAACAAATACACACATATGCATGCAACATTTACTACATAGAGACAAAAATGACAAAATCACACTATACTTTTCATTTCTCAGATATACCTATATGAGCTGACAACACAAACAAAAGAAAAAGTAGCCAGAGGATTGGTGAGGAAGACAATGATAATTAAATTTGGGTAAAATAAAAGATAGCTGTTTGTAGAAAAAAGATTTATTAAAAAAGATTTGACTTAAACGGTATAAACTAATCTTTTCACATAGCTGTTCAAAAATAAATAAATAAATAAATAATTTGATGTTAATCCTTTGGAAAAGTGAAAGTAATCTGTGTACTAAAAATGAAGTTTTAAGACAATCTATTGAAGTAAAAACAAACCTTCTTCTTCATTTAAGTCAGGTTTCAATTCCACTAGTTCCATTGCATTCTCTACACACCATTTTAAAACTGTCATTCGAGGGACAGCTGAAAATAATAATATAATTATTTCTTTATTGACCACATTAAGAAAAACATTATGGACAGTACAGGACAAAACAAAGGTGTGTGTGCATATGTGTTGTTGTTGTGAGGATTTTGCATGTAAAGTTTAAAAATGGCAAAAAAAAATTATCAATGTACAAGGGAGAGTCAAAAATTATACGCACTCTTGTTTTTCAATGTATTTACACAAAAGCAGTGGATAAACAAGTACATAATTTTTCTATATAGTTTCCTTCCTTTTTGATGCACTTGCTCCAGCAGTCCACAAGCTTGTGTATTCCCTCCAAGAGAGTTTTCGTTTGGTTGTGCAACCATTTATGCACTGCTTCCTTTACATTTTCATCCGTAGTAAATTGACGACCTCATAAACCATCTTTGAATGATCCAAGGATATGATAGTTGGAAGGAGCGAGATCTGAGCTGTAGGAAGGGTGTTCCAACACCTCAAAACCCAATTGGTTAATGGCTTAAATGGTCTGGGCAGCTGCATAGGGGCATGCATAATCATGCAACAACAAAACTTTCTTCGACAACAGGTTTGGGCATTTGGTGCGAATTGCTGGCTTCATTTTGTTGCCAGCAAAGCACTGTATTTTGCACTGTTGATTGTACACCCCTTTTCCATGTAATCTTCCAGTATAGGCCCTTTTGAGTCCCCAAAAAAGATTAGCATCACCTTTCCTGCAGAAGAGTCTTGAATTTCTTTGTTGCTAGCGAGCCAGGATGTTTTCATTCCTTACTCTGTCTTTTGGATTCTGCCTCATAATGATGGACCCACATTTCATCTCCTGTGGCTATTCTGCTCAAAAATTCCTTGCCCTCATTGTTATAGCAATTGAGTAAACGTTGGCAGACCTCAAGATGTTTGCACTTGTGCCCTGCAGTAAGCTCTGTTGACACCCATCTTGCGCAGACTTCATGGAAGCCAAGAACATTGTAGATGATTTGATAGGGATAGTAAAAAATGCTTGGCTAAGATGCTGTGCAGTAGTATTGAGCATCAGATCCACCAGCCCTACAAGGTTGCACACATCCATTTCAACCACTCTACACCAATATCTGTAAATATCTTTCAATGCCTCTAAATACTGATAGCTTTCTCAGCTTCATTGAGTTCTGTCCATCATACAGATTGAAATATTATATATATATATATGATAATAATATTAGGGAAAAAATTCCAAATTTACAGGGAAAAATTCAATTTGATTTATCAAAATTAAATTAAATTTCAGAATATATAATATATAAATATATAATTTAGAGAAAAAAACCACAATTATTGAATTCATCCATGAAAATCCACAATTACATATAGAAAAATTTAATAAGTAAATACATTAAAAAGACCTATAATAGAAATTTAAAAAGTACGAAGTAATGAATATTAAAATAGTAAATATATATATATATATATATATATATATATACGAGGGGATTTCTGGCTTTGGATTTGGTAGACGGTAACTCGATGAAGCCCGGTGTGGATGGCTGAGTGGGTGTGTCTGTGACTTTGTGTCTGATTTTGTACAAACGCACACCGCTTGACAACCGGTGTTTCAGTGTTTACGTCTCTGTAATTTAGGAGTTCGGCGAAAGTGAGCGCTAGAATAAGTACCTGGCTCTAAAAAAAAAATTCAGTACTTGGGTCGATTCGTATGACTAAAATTCTTCAAGCGGTACTCTAGCATGGCCGCAGTCTAACGACTGAAACAAACAAAAGTTTAAAAGATATATATATGTATATATATATATATATATATTAGGATAAAAACTTTATAAGAATTTATCAAGTAGCTAGCATGAAAAAACCTCATAAGGAAAAAAAAACATTTTTTTCCATAAATATATATGATTTAATTTATATAAGGGCATTACTATACAATAATGCCTCACGCTTAGAGGGACTTCATAAGTCAAAACTACCAAAATAAGCACATTTTTTTTACTTATGGAGTCCCTCTAAGCGTGAGGCATCATTGTATAGCTATGCCCTTATATGAATTAAATTACACACACACACACACACACACACATATATATATATAATGCGGAGGATTTCCGTCATTCGATGATGAAGATCCAGAAGTTTGATCAACTGAACAATCTGTTCTTGAATAAACGAGTGAGTGGCTGAGTTTTCCACAGACACACGTACTTTTAACCTAATTCTCAGGCAGAATCTGTATGATGCAGTGTGTGAGTAAGACGCTTATATCTTTGGAATTATAGATACAATCTCTCTGATGGGCTTCTGTGCATCTTCCGTCTACTGAATTTCACTCACAAAGTACGGGTCAATTCAGGCATTGCTAAAATCACCTTAGATCTGACTGATCTGGAATGCCTTGGGGTTAATCAGCAACTAAAACCAAATTTGGTGAGTCTCTGAGCGCTCAGCCACTTGAACGTTAATTTCACAAACAGGCTGTATCGTTGAAAGAGGAGGCAAAAAAGGAGGCGGAACAGGAGGAGCAGAATGCTGTGTTTCTGTAAGTAAATCCTTGCATAAAACAATGTCTTCGATCAGAGCAAGTCAGCTACGCGGAGCCCGTCTTCATTGAAATCTTTACTCTTTCTATGAGATAAGAAGAATTATTACAGCTTGTAATGGGGTGCACCTCAACTTCCTCACCAATAGAAACACATATAACAAAAAAAAAGGAGCACTCCGTCGGTTACCAGCTGATCCGATCAACGGAATAGCTTGCTCGTGAAATTAACGTGTAAGTGACTGAGTAATCCACAGACACGTGTACCCCTAACGTAGTTCTCAGGGAGACTCAGCGTGACACAGAGTGTGACAAGGCCGGCCCTTTGAAATGCAGGTACTACTCATTTTTGCCAGCTGAGTGGACTGGAGCAACGAGAAATAAAGTGTCTTGCTCAAAGACACAACGCGTCGCCGGGAATTGAACTCACGACCTTATGATCGTGAGCCGAATGCCCTAACCACTAAGCCACGCGCCTTCACTGAGCAAAGAATACAAACACTTGAAATTACACTAAACAACAAAATTCACAAGGTCATATCCTTTTTATCATTTCTTTTAACCCCTTAATCAAACTGATATGGGAAACCCACATTAGCCTTAATTTTTCCAGGGACTCGTCGACACTGGAGGACGAAAATGAGGAGGCTATCCTCAAACTGGAAATATTGTCTGAATTTTTCAAGTATGAACTCCATTAAAGATACCCAACGGCTAGGTTAATTATGTTAGATCGGTCGACGTCCGATACTCTAACAAATTTCGCCGATCAACAGCTCTCGTTTGGTGCTTCGATCCCGAAAGGAGGTAAGGTAAATTTGAACTCAGTGGGAATTGGGCCCAGATCACAGACACTCAGAAGAAATACTACAAGGAATTTAACAGTATTTCTAACTTGAAGGAGAAACTGAAGAGGGGAGATCTAACAATTCTCCCGCTCCTTTCATTTCCCGTAGAATGTAGAGATTTTGTGCTCAACTAGAAAAATAAATGTATATTCAGCCTAAATATGATACTGTTGATGGTGGTCTTTGCACTTTAATAAGTCTTTGATTAATCATAGCAACATTTAAGGTTAAAATTAGTGCGTATCGGAGATTTAGCAGCAACGAAGGATGCGCCAGTAGTAGTAGTAGCAGCAGCAGCAGCAGCAGTAGTAGTAATAGTAGTAGTAGTGGTGGTGGTGGTGGTGGTGGTGATAGTTCTGATGGTGGTGTGTATAGTATTTGTAATTCTAGTGTTTGTTGTAGTGGTGGTGTTGGCAATAGTAGTAGTAGTAGTAGTAGTAGTAGTAGTAGTAGCAGCAGCAGCAGCAGCTTGGGAGTTAGACGTGTAGACAGTGCGGAAAAGAAAGATTTAAGATTTACAGAAATAATGGAATACAATTACATTGAATGGAAAGAGATATTGAAAGGAGTGAGGGCTCTGATCTCTGACGCAGATATTCCACTACGATTCAAAGATTTCTTTTATTATTATTATAATAATTTTGTTTGTTTCTTTTTCACAAATATTTCGATTAGAAAGTAAAGCTAACGTTTGATAGTTCTTTTGTTTGGCTAAAGTAAAAAAAAAAAGAAAAATCAAATGCAATCGAATGCAAAATGCTATCCCAGGCAAAAAAAAAAAGAATTCTAGTCTGCAAACTTCTTTAATACCCACGTTCATTTCTTTGTCTTCTTTATGTTTTATCATTCTCCTTCTTTTCATTTGTAAACCACGTTTCTTTATCTTGTTCATTGTTAGATAGAAATCTCTATTGTTCTTCGTATTGGTCGTTCGCACGTAACGCCCTCCAGCCATACAACTGCAAGAGATGTCCGCGTTCAAACATGCACGTAGTTTCTGTTTAAATTCAGTCAGTTATTTATTGCTACACTAAAAACCAAAACAAAACAATAATAATAATAATAATAATAATAATAATAAATATAATAATAATAATACTAATAATAATAATAATAATAAAACGGTTGCAATTGAAGAAAAAAATTATTTATTTGAACGATATTCGTTATCAATTATATTAGACAAGATGTTGGAAATCAATACAAGAGAATAATGTTAGAAATGTTAAAAATCAATACTATTTAAGAAAAGCACACACTTTTGTTATTATTAAAAGAAATTGAAAGAATACCGCGTCGAAGATAAAGGAAAAAACTCTATGGGTGTGATATTTTCATAGAAAAGACTTACATTTTTAAAACACGAAATAAAAATGTAGTTGTTGGGATTAAAAACTATACCAAGAGGACATTTTGAGATATTAATATTATAAAAATTAAAAGGTGGTGAGCTGGCTGAAACGTTAGCACGCCGCGAGAAATGCATTGCAGTATTTCGACTGTCTTTATGTTCTGTGTTCAAATTCCGCCGAGATCGACTTTTCCTTTTATCCTTCGGGGTCAATAAATTAAGTACAAGTTGCGTACTGGGGTCGATCTAATCGACTGGTTCCCTTCCCAAAATTTTCGGGCCTTGTGCCTAGAAGAGAAAAGAATATTATAAAATGTAAGAGGCGGGGAGCTGGCAGAAACGTTAGCACGCCGGGCGAAATGCTTAAAAGTATTTCGTCTGTTTTTACATTCTGAGTTCAAATTCTGCCGAAGTCGACTTTGCCTTTTATCTTTCGGGGTCGATAAATTAAGTACAAGCTGCGTACTGGGGGCGATCTAATCGACTGGTCCCCTTCCCAAAATTTTCGGGCCTTGTGCTTAGAAGAGAAAAGAATATTATAAGAATTAAAAGGCTGCGCGCTGGCAGAAACGTTAGCATGCTAGGTGAAATGCTTAGTGGTATTTCTTATGTCTTTATGTTCTAAGTTCAAATTCTGCCGAGGTCGACTTTGCCTTTTGTCCTTCCGAAGTCGATGAATTATGTACCAGTTGCGTACTGGGGTCCATCTAATCAAGTGATCCCCTTCTCCCAAAAAATTTCGGGCATTGTGCTCAGATTAGAAACGAATATTATAAAAATTAAACTGACCATTTTAATGTAATTGATGTTGGATAGCGTTTACTGATATATTCAAACAGATTGTTCTAGATTTTACAAAGGAATATATAGAATTTTAGAAGACAGTTTTGCAGAAGAAAATAGCCCTGAATATTCTCTACAATTCTTAACATTAAAGTCTCCAGGCTTCCCAATACATGAATATCCAATAAGCTGGCTTTATCCGGAGCGGACCACTCTCTTCATTCCCGATAGCTACTGACCATAGGACTGGCTTTCAAATCTATCTTTAAGGGCCATTTTGAGGTATTTATACAGTGAGGTTATAATGCAATGACAATACTCAGAGGAAAAAGAGCAGTGGTATTTGATACCTATAAGAGTTTTTATGGCAGATACACGGGATAATACGTCAAGAGGTATACCACCAGGAACTGAAGGTGTGAGGTACATTTTTTTAAAAATTGCAGTCTTATTACGTTCTGCCCTTATTGGCTGTAGTTGTCCAACTATGCGAGTAGCTAAGCCATTAGTTGACAGTTCAAACAGCGAGTAAGTTGGACACAACACACCATATGGCCTGAGAGTCGAACCATCAATGTTATGATCCTAAGTAAAATACGCTGAATCGTTCAGACACGCGACTTTACAGAGAAAATTTGCTCTTCGCTGTGTTAATAAGAGAATAATAAAATACAATCATAGATTCGTGGTTTAGCAAAAATACGTACATTTATGTATCGCCAACCAAAGATATAAGAGTTTATTATTTTGATGGTTTAGGAAATTACTGTAAGATTCATTTCCTTCTTCGTTTACTTCTCTTCGTTACCAAAGCAAATTTACACTGCGCAATACGCACATATACAGGCACGCACACAAACACACACATGCACAACCAAACAC
>JARUKP010000210.1:0-12930 GCA_029874955.1 Octopus insularis | reverse complement strand
ACACACACAGATATGTATATATATTGACATACAGAGGAGCATGGAAGAATGGAAGGTGAAGGCGACACTGATAGGATTTGAACTCAGATCATAAAAAGGGTCCTAAACATTTAGTTTGACATGTGACCAACTCTGCCTGTCATCTATTTAACCACCAAGGAACACAAAAGACAATCTTTGGCAGGATTTTAACCCAGAACTGAGAGAGAGAGAGAGAGAGTGAAAGAGAGAATAAAAAAACTCCATAAAACACCTAGTCCAAAATTCTACCATTTTGCCACCCCATGGAATGGTTTATGTACACATGTGAAGAACTGAACCTCCAACATTACTCTAAATCCAACCCCACCCCTAAAGAAAACCTCACACCACTCCCAAACAAATACAAATTTCTATAATTCTTCAGAGGTTGTCACTCATTTTCTTCTTAATCCCAGAACCTTCCAGTTGGGAATCAAAGATTTTAAACAAAAAGCTGGAAGTGGTAGGGGTAAGGGTGTTAGCTGGACTTTGCAGTTTCAAATCCATTCTCCAACGGAATTACTTTTTTTTGTATTTTCATCCTTTTTTTTTTTTTTGTCTTTTACATGGGATAGTTAAGCATGACATCTTGTTTGGCCAATTCCAACAACATAGGGTCGTCGAAGAACTTGTTGATGCTGACATCTTCACTAAGGCCCTGTTGAAAAAAGAGAAAATTTCAAAATTCCACACAAGAAAAATAGACATAATTAAAAAAAAAACATTATAATTAATTTGTTTCCTCTCCATAAAACAGAAAGTTGCATTATGGAACAGTCATTTTGACAAGTTGTATTTATTTATTTATTTATTTAACACCCAACAAGATACATCTGCACCACCAGATGCTCCTGAACCAGTTGTTGAGTGTCCCACCCAAGAGGAATCAATGCTGGATGTATCAAAACAATTGTCATGATTAATAATAAATTCTCGTATATTCCATCTTTTGTCTTTCACTTGTTATACATACACACACATACAGATATATAAGTATACACACACATTTATATATACAACAGGCTTCTCTAAGTCTCTGCCTACCAATTTAACTTATAAGACATTGATTGGGGCAGTGACCATAACAGAAGACACTTGCCCAAGATGTCCCATAGTGGGATGGATCCTGAAACCACGTGGCTGGGAAGCAAGCTTCTTACCACACAGCCACCTGCCCAAGGTTCTGGCTACAAAAGTTGTTTTAGAAAAATCCCTTTTAATTCGTACCTTTCGTCGACGTGTCTTAATCATGAACTCCCGAGCTAAATGCGTAGCAGGCTGCGGTTCGAGGGGTCGGATTATAATACTTTTATCCAAGGGATCACCGGGAACAATCTGGAAATAAAAAAAAATAGTTATAAAAGAAATAAAAGAAAGTAAATATTCAGCCTATATTATTTCTATGGTTACTGAGCTGCAGTTTACCCCAGGTTATCGCTATGGTTACTGACCTGCCAATGATGGAAGACTGAAAGACAGAAGGCTTGTCCCTGCGTGTGTGTTCTGAGATCAGTCTCGAAACCAAAGGAGTCAATTGCTGGAATGAAAGCCTTGATGGTGTAAAGTGGTGAACCTGGTACAGGGGCATCCTGAGTCACATGACCTCTGTGAAAAGAAGAGGGGAGAAAGGTTAAAAAAACAATAACAATAAAAACATTTTTAAAAAATGAAACAAACCAAGCATCCTTTGTGGGGACTGGATTGAGTTTACCTTTCATTTGTTTTAGTCATTGGACAGTGCCCATGCTGGAGCATCACCATGAAAGGTTTAAAGTCGAACAGATTGGGCCTAGTACTTATCTTTTTATTCTAAAGACAGGCACATATTTTATTGGTTTCTTTAGCAGAAGTCCTAAGTTATGGGGATATAAACAAACTAACACTAGTTGCCAAGTGGCCAGGGCTGGGGTTGACAACATTCATCAATATATATATATAAGCAACATAAATATATACACACATATATATAGGAACAGACATATAGACATAGAGAGCAAGACAAACAGACAGACAGATACACAAATAGATAGAGAGAGTGTGTAGAATATGAGAAAGTATCTCACCTTCTTCGTGCCAGTACAGTGTAGACTGCAGAGACACAATCAGCAGGAGCCATGACCTCCACAAAGAAATAGGGTTCCATCATACGTGGTGTAGCCTAGAGCAAATAGGAATAAGATATCGAAAATTTTGGAACAGTTGATCTTGAAGTACAAAAAGCTATAAATAATGGCTGAATTTTTTTTTTTTTTTTTTTGCTAAACCTGGTATTTATTCTATTGGTCTCTTTTGCTGAACTGTTAAGTTATGGGGACATAAACACACCAGCACCGGTTGTTAAGCAGTGATGGAGAGGGGGGGGATACAGACACAAAGACATATTTATATATATACGACAGGCTTCTTTCAGTTTCCGTCTACCAAATCCACTCACAAGGCTTTGGTTGACCCAAGGCTACAGTAGAAGACACTTGCCCAAGGTGCCACACAGTGGGACTGAACCTGGAACCATGTGGTTGGTAAGCAAGCTTCTTACCACACAGCCACGCCTGCAATGACACACACACAGCATTCTCTGTGATATTTTGGCTTTACACAATTCTAAATAACAACACTCTTATTATTATTTCCTTTTTGTATCTGAGTGCAGAAATAATTCCTTTCTTCCTTCTTGTAGGGTTGAACGTCAGTAAGGTTTTGTCTACGATAGAATTAAACTTACCATCAAAAAGGCAGAATAGGCAACTCTTCGGGCGGTTGGAATAATTTGTCCGCCACCACGATGGATGGGTTCCCCAGCAATAACGGCATCGAGGATCTTGAATTTCACATTACGGATAGCTGTGGGAAAGAAAGAAAAAAAGAGATAATAATAATAATAATTCTTTTGTAGTAGTTTTTGATCTGTAGATAAAACAGTTGAATGACCTGTCTTGCAGAAAGTTTTATAGAGTAATCTTATTTTAATAAGTTTCTCGGAAGATTCTACTTCATGAGAACTTACAGCAGATGTAAGTTCAAATCCCAGGAGCAGCCTTCAGCGTTTTTCTATCCAAAAGATTTCTTCAACTCAATATTTCTATATTATTATTTATAGCTTTTTGTGCTTCAAGATCAACTGTTCCAAAAATTTCTGTGCTTGAAAAAACAAGTCAAGCTAAGTAAAAGCATGTTTGCTCTTGAAAACAGGTTTGTCCCCTGCAGCCCTCACCAGCTGAGCACTCCTAATCTTGTGGACTTGTGTGTGTTGGTGCCATGTAAAAAGCACCTGTACTGGCATTACGCAAACACACCTGTGCCTGTGCTGCGTAAAAATACCCAGTACACTCTGTAAAGTGGTTGGCATTAGGAAGGGCATCCAGCTGTAGAAACCATGCCAAAACCAACATCTAGTCTGGGCAGCTACTGTCACATCGTCCAACCCATGCCAGCATGAAAAAGGACATTAAATGATGATGAAGAACTAGAATACTGAACACACATTACACAAGACTTGGAATTCAACAAAAGTTGGCCAAAATAGACTTACGTTCATCACACAAGGGACCTTCCCTTGTAGCCCACTGGAAACCTTGTACGATGCTATCTTTCACAGACACCAAAAGGTTTTTATCAACCTGTAATTAGAAAAGGAACAACATTAACATAATTACCATCATTTTGTTTTGTTTTGTTTCTGATCCATCATTCTGGGTATATAGGTGGGACCATGCTGGGTACATTTGCCATCAGTTGTGGGAGATGATAGTGCAACCCCATAATGCCAGATGAATATTTCTTGTTTATTTATCATCATTCAACGCTCAACCCATGCCAGCAGGGAAAGCAGATGTTCAATGATGATGGTGATGGTTTTTCTGCAACAATACTTGTGCATATATTATTTTGAAATTAACACAAAAATAGAGTGCTTGACAACTGGTGTTGGTCCGTTTACGTCCCCAATAACTTAGAGGCTTGGCAGAATAAGTCCCACATTTCAAAATAAAAACAAAAAAAAAAGAACATAAGTATCAGAACTAATTTGACTAAAACCCTTCAAGAGGTTACCTGGATACTCCAGCATGGCCACAACCCAATGAGTGAAACAAGCAAAAAGAAAAAAAAAAGAGAAAAGAGAGAGAGATGGTTACCTCAGAGGGCAGTGTGTCGTCAACAAGGATGTTGGGCCCAGTAGCATCGGGGCCAAATGCCCAGATGGATCGAGCGGCCAGCAAATCCCAGTCGTATTTGGTCTGAAAGAATTCACCGAGCCTCTTACGGGGCCAACTGATTTGGACGACCTCGTTCTCAATGTCTTCAGCAAGTCCCTTCTCCAATGGTTCAGCAATCATTGTGATCTTGTTCCTAGTGGAGAGGTGGGGGGGAAGAAAAAAAACGGATAAAAACATCATGAGGTATGGTGGGTGGGTGTGCATGAGGGTAAGGTGTTGGATGGTAGATCAGACGATCCTAGTTTCAGATCTAGCAACAGCAACCATTGCTACGACAACATTAGCTGCTCCTACTGTTATTTTTCACAAATTAAAACTCCCCATCAAAATTTCATCCTAATTTCTGCTTGATATCCCAACTTAACCTTTAGCACACTGTAAGTGCATCATGTCACCATAAGAGTTTTCTTCCCTGTAGTAACAGAGCATTAGCAGGGGAAACAATTCTAGAGAAAATGCTGTGCTAAAGATTAATAACGACAAAGTTTACTAAATTCTTCTTTATTTTCAAAATTAATTGAAACAAAGGCAGGGTAGAAACAAAAGGGTTAAAGCCCTCAACTTACTTTTTATTTGGCGTTTCAGCGAAACACTTCAACGAAGAAGTTTCCACAACAGTTTCACAGAATGACACCACGGGGTCAGCTACTTTTATATCTGTCAAGAACAAAAATTTATACCATTTTATATTTCACAGCAAAATCAAGAGTAGTTAGAAGAATTTTGCAGACCTAGCCAACCCATCACAGAACAGCCTTGCTTCAGGCTCTCAACTCCTGACAGGGGTGTTGGGGGTCCTGTCATGAAGTATTGCATGATTTGGGTATTAACACCTAGGAGAGTGTATCACTCTTCAGGTCAGTAGTGGAATGCCTCTGACCAGAGGTCAATCAAGGACGACTCGGTGCTAAACAATAACATTCTACAAGAATCAAAACCCTTCTTACCAATTTCCGAATACATCTTTCTCAAGTCATGCATGACACAGTCAAGGTAGAGTTCACCTGTGCCAAGGATTATATGTTCTCCAGATTCTTCAACCTAACAGAGAAAAGAAAAAGAAAAAAAAAAACCACTATCATCATCATCACAATAATAATCCTTTCTACTATAGGTACAAGGCCTGAAATTGGGGAGAGTGGGAGGGAATTAAGCTGATTACATTGACCTCCAGTATGCAACTGGTACTTAATTTATTGACCCCCCCCCCCCGAAAGAATGAAAAGCTAAGTCGACCTCAGACAAATTTGAACTCAGAACGCAACAACAGGAGAAATACAATAACAGTAATGCGGCACTGGCAACAGCCATGCTTGAAGGGTGCTTTTCATGTGCCACTGGCACTGGTACCAGCCAGGAAGCACTGGCAATGACCACGCTTGAATGGTGCTTTTCACGTGCCACCAGCATGGGAGCCTGTCAGGTGGCAAGCATACATATATATATACAAGGTGGTATGGAAAAGTTCCCGGACTAGTTCTGTAGTGCGCCAACAGATGGCAGCACACGGTTGCCTGTGCGTAGTGAGAGCAAGCAGTGAACTTTACAAGGCAGGACAATGATGAAATAAAAACCAGTTCTTACCTTAGTGTTCAAGAGAGGATAACTCTTGTTGACCTTACGCAAACCGTCCAACATCTTGGGTAATTCCGAAGGGTTGACAGGTTCAACAGCAATCTTGATAACGGAGCTAGTGTTGAATTTGATGGGCCTGAATATATACACCTGAAAGGGACATCAATCAGCTATTATAGTAAACTCCCTCTTAACTGGCACCAGTGGGGCCAGAGAGTTGCTGGATAATGGAATTTTCTGGATATCTGATCACCACTTTTTAAATTAGCACAGCACCTTACAAAACTCGTTAAAACTCTAAAATCTCTACATACATGTCAGTAATTGTCGTTAATGTTCTGAATGTTGTAGAAATGAGAGAAAAAGGAAAAAACTTAATTATAATTTAAGAACATATTTTATTCATCTAATACAGGTGTTATAAATGCAGTAGAATAAAATACTCTATTGTACTTTCTGTTGATTTTACTACACATACATAAATGTTAATGAATTAATACAAATACTTTTCATGCTAATTAAGAGCAGATCAAAACTTTTACTGGGACGCCTTTTGTCTCCTTCTAACGAATATTGTTTTTAAACAGAGCTTATCCATAAGAGATGTTATCTCTGGACAAATACAGCAGTAAAATTTGCTTTTCAATGATGTATCTACATTAAGTATGCTATGCAGATGGATATGTTAATCTAATACTGCTTATATTGTGCATCATTGACTTTTATTCAGCAGGACAGCTATTCACAATGTTAGTAAATGTTTTATTCACTGTTTCCTGTATATCAGTGGCAAAAGATCTCAGTTAAGCATGTTTCTGGCTGTGAATACATCATGCCACTGACAAAGCCCAACCAGGCTGAAATGCGTTTGGCATTAACACACAGAAAATAACAGAAGGCAGAACGACAAATGGAAAATAAACAAAAGACAAAATAAGATGCAAAGACATGTGGAAAGGTTCTTCAAACAAAAAGTAAAAAATAAAAATAAAAATATCATACATCGTCTGGTCCAGCCACATCAGTAATTGTGGACGTCTTCACAATGGACTGGTCAATGCCTTCGATAAGGATCCAGTTACCGGCAGGGACACGGTTCACTTCTATCTTGTACCTGAAGTTGGAGAGCAAATCACCGAGCTGTTACAATAATTGGTGATACTACTACTACAACAATTACCCCGATCATTACTACTACTACTACTACTACTAGCACAGCAGTGACAGAACTATTATAAAATGAACAACATAACACAAGCTATATATTATTATAACTTAGCGGTTCAGGAAAAAAAAAAAAAAAAAAACAGATAGAATAAGCACCAGGCTTAAAAAGCAAAATAAGTACTGGGGTCAATTCGTTTGACCGAAATTCCTCAAGGTGGTGCTCCAGCATGGCCACAGTCTAAATGACCGAAACAAGAAAAAGAACTAATTCCATACAAGTTATTTCACGTGTCCCCTAACATGCCCGGAGCCCCACACTGTTTCAAAATGACACTGACCTTGCCTCGGCAATCCACAATCGCCCAACCGTTCCAGGGCGAGAATCCTCTTCATCCTGCAAGGAGTAGTTTTCACCTAGGATTCGCACTTCTTGGTTGGCATGCAGCATTCCGCTCATGATACGTCCCAGGACATGGAAGCTGGTGGCATCAGGTGGCGTCGGGTAGAGTTTGGTTGTGTGTATCATCAATGGACCCTGTAAAGGGGGGTGGCAGGTACAAAAAAAAAAAAAAACAGCAGTGAGTTAGTGGTTCATTTCATTCAAGGAACAAAAAAATAAAATTAGGGGTGGGGGTATATATATGTGACTTCCCAACCATTTTCTAAGCCTGCTACTTATTCTATCGGACCTCTTTGGCCACAGTCTAATGACTGAAACAAGTAAGTAGGATTTAGGTATCCCTCTGGTAGAGGTGCTCGGGGACCCTTCTCTCAAAAGCCCTACAGGAATAGTGAACAGAGATAAATGGATGGTCAGATGGTGGTGGTGCAAGAGGGGATGTAGTGAAAAGAAAAAAAAAAAATCTGGTTACCTGGGAGTCACACTGCACCATTGATTCAGCCAGCTCTGAGTCCATCGGCCCCGTGTACATATGCTCCACTTTGGTGTGAGCATTGGCAGCGGGTGATGGGATGTGTTCTACGCACATATCTGTGAAACCTGCAATGCAAAGAGCAGTAAGGCATTCGTTAGAGATTCCGTCTTAGTGTTTGGGTGTGTGCATACATGTGTATGTGCATGTATATATACATACATATATTTTTTTTTTTTATTGACGTTTTGTTGGATGGCCATTGACTGTTCAGGAGTTCATCCACCCTTTGACAGGTCTTATTTTTCATCCAGCAGGGTGTCCAACAACACCCTCCTCACCAAGCAAGCCTGGTGGGGGTTGCCAGTTTAGTTACACCAGCCTAACACACACACACACACAAATGTACAGAGTAAGACTCGGGATTTTCTGGAAATGCTGCCATCTAACTCACCAATAAATTCCCCAAAGAAACGCTTCATCACCACTCTCAGAAGGGGACGGACGTTGATCTTTCGCTCCTCCTTTGTTAGGCTGATACCGAGTTCCTCGCAGACACTGGGAAGATTCTCGTCAACATCACCAACAATCTGGGAATGGAAAGAAGGCATCGGAATTACAAGGGACAAATTCACAGCAACAGACCTACTATTGGATGTTTTGACTTGTTAGAAACAGCAGCCAAATTTCCCTCAAATCAAAAAAGATTTGGCACCAGTGAAAGAATATCAACTTACCTGAGCAAATATCTTGTACATTGGTTCCAGGATGAATTCCACAAAACTTCTTTGGGATGTACTGTGGGGGGGTTTCTTGGTGAAGCGTCGACTGAAGAGAGAGAATGGAAAGATCAGAAGAGAAAGAGAGAATATTATAATATTCCCAAAACAGCAGTTGAGTTAAAAAATTACTTTATTTTTTCCATATTAGACTCTGCATTTTTTTTGTGCTCCATGTAACTGTATATACATATATCTAACCTAATTGTGTTTATCTACTTTAACTACTTTTAAATGAAATTGAGAGGAGAAAGCGAATATGTGAATAAATAAACGAAAAACATATCTTACGTTTTGCTGTTGAAATAAATGTCACCCCAAAGACGACGAGCAAATTCTTTGATGTTGATGCCACCTGGGAATTAAAAGAACAATAAAAAGATTATATATATATGTGTACATACATACAAACCCACACATATTAGTCTTTTTTTCCTCTCTCTAACCAAGTCTCCAAAAATTCACCAAAGCAATGTCAAATATTTTCAACACATTGTAAGAATCATTGTCTGGACACACACAGCCAAAATCAGAGCAGAAGAACCAAGAGACCAAAACCGACTGACTTACCATATGTATCAGCATAGATCTTTGCAAAGGACTTCAGTGTGAAACAATATCTGTAATAGGAACTGGCGAAGCACACGTTACCAAGAATCGGAGACACCATGTGATTTTCCTGGTCGTCTGTGTACATACTGAAATAACAGAGAGTAGAAGTTTCCAGAATAAGGCCACATCACATTTAGAACTAGAAAAGCACTCGGAGGGCACAGACCTCCACAAAACAGCTCATTTCCACCCATATACACACATGCTGAAAATGATCACTACCAAAATTTCATCATCTGTTCCTTGTATCATAACCAACTTTTCCTGCAAGTTTCATCAAATACCATTCACAACTTTTTGAGTTATTTTGCATAAAGACAGACAAGCTAACGCCAATGAAAACATATCCTCCTTCCTTGGCGGAGGTAATAACACATCATTAAGCCATTGAACTGGTAGAATCGTTAGCATGCTGAGAAATAAAGTGTCTTGCTCAAGATCAGAACACACAGCCTGGTCTGGGAATTGAACTCACTACCTTGTGATTGTGAGTCCGATGCTCTAACCACTGAATCATGTGCCGTGCTTTCATACAATGAAGATGTTTACCTTATAATTGTGTTCACTTCTTCCAAGATGTGACGCAGTTTATAATAGGCATCTGTGGGTGGTAGTTTCAATTCCTGCATCAGTCGGTCAATTTTGTTGATGCAAACACAGACAGAGAGTCGTTCTTGTACAGCATGCTTGATGAGTCTCTCTGTATTAAGCATCACCTGCAACATTTAATATATATTTATATAAAAAGGTGGATGTTGTGTTGGAACACACAATACTGCGATATTTACCAAGAGAAAAACTCTCCCATGGTGTTTTGGGACATAAAAACACAACATAGCTATTGCCAGCAGCAGACAATCAGCACCACTTCTGTTGGCATAGAGACACATACACGTGTATGAATATCAATATACAAATATATGAGGTGGTACCAAAAGATTCCTGGATTAGTTACGTTTAATAAAAGTAAAAATTATTTATTTACCTAAGATTTAACATCATCTGTTTTGAAATAGTCACCTTTTGCAGGCAAAACACTAGTCCCAGCAAACACACACACACACACATGCATAAATATGCATTGAGCTTCTTCGAGTTTCCATCTACCAAATTCTCTCACGAGACTTCAGTTGACCTGATGTTACAGTAGAAGACACTTGCCCAAGGAGCCACAGTGGGACACACAGATACACACATGTTATAAACCCAAACTGGAATGTCTAAGTTTAAAAGGTTTTATTCAACTAAAAATAATTCACTTACCCCCTCTGCAGCATCAATGAAGATGACAGCTCCATCGCTAAGCCGGAAAGCAGAGGACACCTCATCGGAAAAGTTCACATGACCTGAGGAAACAAACATAATAAACAAACTTTATAAATTCATGTACTAAAAAAACCCTTTTAAGGTGGTGCTGTCACCCTGTATTTTATTTACAGTGAGTCATTGAACAATGATGGGAATATCATAAGAGGGACCCTGTCAGTTTGTAGTGTTTGACTTTCTGGTGTCTGGTACTGAGGAGGAGATAACCACTCTGAAATGCATGCATCCCATAGTCTAGCCAGGTGGCACTTTGAGCTGATTTAGCATATTTACACCTATTTGTTTATAGTGGAAAAGGTAAAAAACAAAATAAAAACAAGAGGATGTTATAAGCCTGGTACCGTTCCTTACCTGGGGTATCAAAGACATTTAGCAAATAGGATTTGTTCCTGGTGTCCTGCATCACAAGAGTGACCGGTGTGCTTTTGATGCTGACCCCTCTCTGCAATGGGATTGTGAAATTTAGAGGATTAGTATTTCCATTGTTAATTAAAAATCACACATTAATCAGAACTGAGATCCATCCATCCAGCCACTTTCTCTGCCTACTATTCCTTGGAGAGTTGTAAGGATAGAGTCCTTGGGCACCTTCTCCATAGGGTCCTATCACAACAATTAAAGGATTATTATAATGCAGGAGCTGTATGGAGTTACTTGCTTTTGGATGAGCAGCTAAAGAGCCCCCCCCCCACTACCCTGGATTTGCTGGGATGTTTGTGAGGGACGTTGTTCGGGAGGCAATTCTGTGACATGATAATTGGTCCCTAGCTGGGACTCTGACAGATGCTGCTACCATGGGTCAGAGTGTGTGTCGACTCACACACATATATGCATACTCATACACACACACAAACACACACAAAGGGGAGAAGAAAAAAAACCCAACTCACCTCAATTTCAGTCAGCAATGTGTCGGTGTAACGAAGCTGGTTGTAATAACGAAGATCAAAACAGAAAGTGGAGGAGGAAGAACAAAACAATAATATTAGAATAACATTAAAAAAACAAATCAAACAATGAGATAAGTAATAATAATAATAATAATAATATATTATGCAACATAATACAAAATCTGGAAAGCTTTGAAGATATTTATTTTGGGGTCAGTCAAATGTTTCAAGTTTGGTTAATGCATATCAGAATGGTGTGGGTTTTATAGGTACACAAATATTGACTATGAATGAATTACAGATGTGTAAGTGATTTGAATAGCTTTATGAAGGAAGATGATACAGTACAGCACTATTTCTACTTTGTGGATTTTCACCTATCGCAGGGGGTTTTAGAATGTAACACTTGCAATAGTTGAGGGATTACTGGAGAGAGAGTGGAGGTAGGGATGATAGATATATGAAGAAATATCACTAGACAGTTAAGCATCTAGAGAGAGAAAGAAAGAGAGGGAGAGTGGTACATTATAAGGGCAGTAGTAAAGGAATAAACTTACATCGTTATCGTCAACTCGTTGGAGGCCAGGATGTGTCTGTTCCATTAAACAATCGATGAAGGAAGTCTGCAGAGAAAGGAATACAGAGGAAACAACTAATCAGAACCATCATTATTGTCATCAATAAACAGCTATAACCATCATTATCATCACTAGAATTCTCCTCCTGCAATCTGATGCTCTCATGACTCAGCCAATTTGTTCTCTATACACACATTCAGAAGCAAACGTCTGTTTTCGTAACCTCTTCACCAACCCCAATGAAACGCAACAATATTTGATAGGTGATCTTACCTTGCCATGGTGTAGATGTCCACAGAGAGTTACGTTCCTTATCAGGTCGGGTGTGTCCATCAGATCAGCCAAAAATCTAACAGGAAATGTATTATATAATTACTTGTAAATCAGTATTATTAAATTATAGAAATAATTTTACACTGGAATGTTCTCATAAATAAAGAAAAACATTCAAATATTTCAATAGCAAATAATCCATTAGCAAGTAAAAAGCACCATCCGAACGTGGCCGATGCCAGTGCCGCTTTGACTGACTTCCATGCCCATGGTGCATAAAAAAGCACCATCCGATCGTGGTTGATGCCAGCTCCTCTAGCCACTGTGGCAGTGGCACATAAAAAAGCGCCCACTACACTCTCTGAGTGGTTGTCATAAGGAAGGGCATCCAGCTGTAGAAACACTGCCAGATCAGATTGGGGCCTCTTTTTATAATGACAACAAGCCTTTTTTTGAAGTATAAAAAAATGCACTCACTCCATATTGTAAACTGTCTCAACAAAGTCCTGTTCTGCCACAGAAAACTTCTTCCTTTTGATGGGAGCAATGATTGGTTCTGTAAAATATAATTGACATTAAGAAACAGTTAAGGTGAAATTCAGAATTACAGGTAGATAGTGAAG
>JARUKP010000209.1:0-12931 GCA_029874955.1 Octopus insularis | reverse complement strand
TTATTGAAGCTTATGAATATTCAATTTGTTGGTGAGAAAAACATTAATGTCATCCATAAAAAGCAATAATGAATTAGTTGTCTAATAGAATAAAGAGAAGAATATTGTTTTCGATCTGCAATTTATACCAAAGTATTGTATCTCAATGACAATCCTACAAGAATTTATGATGATGAGAGTTCAACTTGCTCTAAAAGCGATATGATCGTTTTTGGGGGCCTAATATCAGTTTTATTTCAACACAACTGAAAAAAAACAAAAAGAAAAAAGGAGGTTGAAGTAAGCCTAGTATTAATATCAAGTTTAGGAGATTTTTTTTCATTATTAAGCAAATTGCTTAAAGAACTAATGAGTGGTTCTTTGTTAAATACATTTTCTTTTCCATTAATGTTATTTAACTTTTAGAATCTTTGATCATAAAATGTCACATGGATAAAAACTTATTACAACAGTGTTCTTACTATTTGTAATGTGCTGTGACAATCTTTGGAAATTGTTAATGAATTCAGGACATCTAATGAAATGTTATGACAAAACAAGTTTCTTAAAGAAAAAAATAAGTGAAGAGAGAAGTAAATTCACAATTGTAACCTACTAGTTTAATTTAGATGTGATATAGTGTAGTCTCCAAGGAAAAATGTCTATGGTAATAAAATCAGAAGAGGCTACTTCTAAAGAAAGAGAAACCTAGCAGAATTCTAAAGGATTACAATTTTTATGCAAAACAGAAATTTCTCATTTAATAGGAGTCACTGAGCTTTGAGGAAAAGCAGTTGAATAATTTCATCCATATACTTAGTGTTGTTATGGAATTAACACCAGAAACTATAATATGCAATTGACAAAGCTCTAATCATTGACTTATTAATAAAGAAAGTGGGAAACCTGGTATAAAAGACTTGAATAAAAAAACTCAGGATTAACGTATGATGTCCATAACAAAACAACTCAAGGAAGTAATTTAGAAATCAATATGCACAACAATGAGAACTAATAATTGTAGAAAACATATAGACTTACTGACAGAATTTTAAACATACATGTACTAACACACAGAAACATATACACATATATGATAAATGTACCCATTAAAAAGAGCATGAATATTTAGACACAAGATTAGATTTTTACAGTAGAGTAAAAATGGACATAGAATAATAGGATATATAATAAAATGTTAATTGAGAAGCTACAAACATCATGGCTTGTCAAATATTGAGTGAATCACATACACGCAAACATGAATTGAGATTCAAAAATGTATACAGTATTATAGTCATTTGTCCATGCAAGCAAATTAAGATTTTTAATGAAAAAAATAAAAGAATTGCAAAATTTCATTTTTATCCTTTTCTATCACCAACAATTAAATTATGAAGGATAAAGAATACTTATTATTATCAAATATGACAACTGACATATATTGAACAACATATTACATTATGATTTTAGGAAATCATCCAGGTTTACTTCAGCTTTTCAAAATTCATCAGTTTTAATTAGAATCAATAACAACACAGAGAAAACAGTTTTCACAAGCTCATTATTTTAAATATATTCCAGCACTATTACCATGAAGCTGCTCTAATAAGTTTGTAAACTTAAAGCCAAAAAATCATTAAACTACTATATCAGGCCCCTGGTTGATTGAACTGAGAAAACATTGACTCAGTGCCAACTCAGCTGCTAACAAACAGCAATACTTTGCACAATGACATAATACTAAACCTGTTTGAAGAACTGAACATAACTATTAGGGATTTAGCCCAAAGTATCAACAACAGTGTATATGTTTAAAAATGTACATGTTTCATATTGTCAAAAACATACAATGTGCATGCAAATAGACAGTCACATTACAAACACACAAAAAAACAGGTAATTTTTTTTCTCTTAAGTTTAATTTACCATAAGAAAAAAAATAATATTTTCTAATAGTCTCAGAAATTGATGGTATACACCATGATGGTTTTAATATATCTGGTAACATTTAGTATTTCAAGTATTTAATATTTTAATAATGCCATGATGTATCTTGAAATGTATTTCAATTCTGTGTTTAACATTAATAAATATTATTTAACTATATTATTTCCAATTCAGAAAATATTGTCCATTTGCTATTAAAAGTTTTAGTTACATACTCAGCTTTATGAAGCACCACATTGATATACTTTGTTTCTTATTAATAGAATAATAACTTAAATGGTTCAAATGCTACACTACTCAATCAATGTGGTTATGATCACATTAAGAATTTTTATAAAAGTTTCACTGGGTTATATATCAAGAAATGAACTTATGTGAAAATAAGTGATTGATGGACAATGTACTAGAAACTGAGAAACCTGAGTTTTATATCCGTAAAGAGTAGTTCTCTTAGACAGAAAGATAAACTATTACTAAGTAATGTGAGTTATTAGAGTACTTAGTACTCTTTAGATTCTGAACCAGAATACATTATCCTGAAGCTTCTAGCATCATCAAGCTAAGCCAGAATGTAAATCTAGAAGAGGCTTGAAATATAATATGGTTTCTGAAGAAAAACAATTCCCTAGGAATTTATGCTGAATATAATGAAGTGGAAATATGTCACTTAGACGCACTCACACCAGCTTTCAAATATACTAAATGTCATTGATCCACAAAGTCTCAATAATTTTAACACACAAACTTAAAAACAAAAGTCATTGCCTTTCATATATTTTAGTGCAATGGAAGTGGCACAGTGCCCATACATTTTACTAGTTCTTGTAGACTGTAAGGTCAATGTGGCTGATGATCAGTATCAATTTCTGCAGGTTTGATATAGGTAAGGGAAATAGGAGTAAGAAGAGAGATGAGACAAAGTAAGGATGAGAATAGAACAGCTACAGAGAATCTTTATTACTGATTTTCACAGGGAAGATACTTGCCAGTTTTACTCTAGGAAAAATACTGAGATTCTACAAAAGTCAATCACTGTAAATGTGGCCATTTCCATATATCAATTACAAGAGAAGTGTAATGAGCCTAAAAGTCACTGTTTACTTAATTCAAAGAAACATTTAACAAGCTTAGTCACAGAGAGCTACAATGTATATACTCATACAACTTGGTTGCACTTGTAATATTCTAAGCATCTTTTGCATAACATGTAATTTACAAATCAGTTTAATGGTTGCAAGCAGCAGCATTATGCAGTAATTTGTTGCAGAGTCAAGGCAATTGTATTTTTTTTCTACATTCTTCTTTGAGCATATTCTTTTCACAATTGTTCACTTCCACAAGTAAAATTAGATGCATTCTATTCTGGTAAAGAATATACATCTTTGTTAGCAATCAAGTACAAAATAGTAACAACTACCATTGAGAGCATTACAAGATTGATACCACCATCCTCAACATAGAATTCCTGGATAGGGATATTGCATTTTCTTTTCCTTATAGATAAGGTAGCAATAGTACACATAGAACTATGCACTTGTAGAGAGGACAACTGAAATCATTTCAAAAAATTCAAAAATTAACATCTATGAGATTATGATGTGAATAATGGAAAACCTAAAAAGATCAAACCTATTTTTGTCTGACTGCTAATATGTACTTTAATTAAATTAACATATATTTACTCTAATGCTCAATTTTATCTGAATTCATATGTATGTTGTCTTATGTTCTCCTGTGCAAGATATACATATCAGTGAATATTTTGGAATTTTTCTACATGTGAGCCTACTTTTTTCCAATTTGAAGAAGTCCTGAAATGCTAGCACAAGACACACAACTACAAGCGAATGAAATGACATTTGCATAGGTTATGAATTTCTCAACAATGTGACCAATATGCAACTTCATAAACCAGATAGATAAAACTCAGAGCCTCAACACAAATAAAAAGAAGGGAACCTGAAGAAATGAGATTTAATATGTTCATATTTTTCAAACACAAACAAATGCATATGTATTATTGTAAAATAGCCATCATTAAATACACATGCATACTTACAGGCATTCATATATGCTTGTTTATATGTTCAGGTGTTTTCCTATCAAAACGTTAAGTTAATGTTATACTTCTTAAACTTTGTCCGTCCAGTTGTGTTGGTTTCATTCTTCAGTGTGTTTACCATATACATAAATATACATACATATATACACGCACACACACTCTCAGATGCATATATACATGCATACACACACAAACAGACATATATATATATATATTAATTTATGTATATATTAATATTATTTTGGTTGAAATACTTTGATAATGCAAATATGTTAATAGTTACCAGGGTAGCAAAAATCACACAAGAACTGGGATATCATACCCGGTAAATGGGTAGAAACTCCATGTTAAAGTGATGTATTTTGAGTAGATATAAAGAATAATAATAAATGGAGCAAAACACATATAATCAATAAGTTCCTTTAATTCCTACAAATGTTTCAAAAATTATGTGCACTCTACTCCAAAGAAGTGAGAGATGCTGGTATATACACATAAATTAATTGTCAGGGAACCATATTACAAATGCAAGACTTGCGTTAAATGCTAAGGTTATGTATGAGTAATAACACTATATAGCTAAGTTAAATGACCATTAGAAACAAGAACGCTAGTTTACAGGGAGTTGTTTAGGGAGAGAGGCTATGAACGCTATACTAAGAGTTTAAATAACAGAAGACAAAATGAACCACAGAAAAATCTAAAAGTTAATAATGATAATAAAGGAGAAAGGGAGAGAATCCAATGAATTTTTTTATATACTACTCATTGTTAAATGAACGTATACAATTACCCCTGTATATACCCCTTAAAGATTGATAACACCACAAAATGGCAAAATATCGCATTTCAATATATACTAGCAAATGTTCCCCCCACTCTCCATTGGATGGTTTGTATAGGTGAAGAGGGTTAACTTGGACGGTGTTAAGTTGTGGAGATATTTGGTGATTGTATGGGGTTGTTACTTTTGGTTAGGACATTAAAGATTCCTGAGACATTAAAACTGTTGACTGTTTCTTCTAAATAAGGAAAATTGATTGATAGCGTATCTTAACACAGTGAAGCTTTTCAAAATTGTCATGAGGCCAATAAAATGAAGGAAAGCCATTCAGCCCACAATATATACAACTTTCAGTGGAATCGGACATTATAATTAATCTTAAAATTTTTGTACTCAAACATTTTCACATTAGGATAAGCACAATGTACTCTTCCATAGTACATACCTAATGATGACACCTATACGTCAGACCAAAGGCTGTTTTATCTCCAAAGTGAATATTGCAAGTAATATTTAAGCAATAAACAGTTCTTTGACTTTTGCATTTGACAACTGTTGCTTTACGTATTTTATTTCAATTTTCAGTGGTGTAGTGGTGAGAACTACAGGATAAGTAACATTAATTTCCAATAAAAATATAAATGGAAGATTTAATCACTCGATGGACAGGCAGACAAAAACTGCTACTCAATAAAGGTGCAAAAATGCTTAGGCAAGTCTCTTTTCTCTCAAAAACAGTTGAAACTCGGAGGTGAGTGCAAATAAAATAACATAAGGCATGTTCTTTGCAAATCAATTTTATCTCGGAAGGCAATCTATATGGACCTATGTGCTAAATAGATGTGAGATTCCCTGGGACAAGTGTAATCCAATAAAATTCAATAAAAATCAAAAATGGCCGGTTTCATAGGAGGGCATTTTTGGAAGAGTAACAGTAACCTAATCTTAAAGGGCTTTCAACTCCAGGGAAATAACTATTAGCGGGCTGCTTTGTAAACCACATTCCTTGTCAATCCACCAGGACCATAGTAAAATAGATTGGACCAGTCTACCTTTTTTACTCTGAGCGAGAGGTCCTTTGTCACCAGCAGAGGTAAGAGCTCTCTGAACTTTGCCCAGGTTATTCTTATTCTAGCAACTACACTTTCAGCACACCCTCCCCTGCTACTGACTTGGTCACCTAGGTAACGGAAGCTGTCAACTACTTCTAGTTTTTCTCCCTGGAATGTGGCAGAAGTTGTTCTCTGCACATTTTCAGTGTTTATTGCTCCTGAGCATCAACCACACACAAAAACTATCTTCTCAGTTAGCCTTCCTTTGATATTGCATTCTTTGAAATATTGAACATGCACACTGTGCTTGAAATCCTTGCCCATGTGCATTGGACTGAAAATTTCACACATACACACTGGATTCATTAGTCCTGTAATTGTGCATTGGGTTTGAAATGGTGAATGCAGATAAACTAGAATGATGTGATTAAGAATTTTGCTTCACAAACACATAGATTTGAGTTTGATTTTACAATACATCACTGGGCAAGTGTCTTCTTCACAGCCTTAGTTTGACTAATGCATTGTGAGTGAAATTTGGCAAATAAAAATCATGTTGAAGCTTGATGTCCACTGCAACCGCCACCATTATCACCATAATGTTCACTTTTCCATGATTGCAGAGGCTGAACAAAATCTGTTGATTTAGATTTTCTATGGTTGGATGCCCCTTCCTTTAGCTAACCCACACATGTGGAAATAAATGACGTCTCTTTCATGATGGATAGATGGATGTAAACCAGAGCAGTCTTCATATGAATAATGGGTACAAACACACACACACACATCATATGAGCATAGCAAAAAATTATTATAAAATGATGAGAAGTACAATTAATTTTAAAAAATGGAAAATCAATAATTTATTTCTTAAAAAACAAAAAAGGTTTCCGTTTGACAATTTGCATTTGTTATTCTGTTCCAACACGGTGAAGTCTTTTATGCTTCAGAATTTCTATGGCAGTGAACTGAAAGGTTTTCCCACAATCACTACATTCGAACTTCTGCTTCAAAGGATTTTTATGACTTACATTTTCATCATCATCACCATCATTGTTATCATTATCTGAAAGAAAATGGAATTGTATTTGACACTAGAATGTTTTCTTATTTTAGGAAAGAAATTTTTTGAATATTCGATGTTCAAGTGTGATTAATAAAGTCTATATACGTAACAAGATGATTGAAGTCTTGTAAATAAGTCTTGTAATAAAAATATTGTTAAGTTTTAACAATAAATAATTTTGCAACAAGGCCTGGTTCTTCTTGTTAATACATTATTTTCTTGTTGCTTGAGAAGTATCAGCATAGAGGAAGAAAGAAGGAGGATGATGAGTGCCACTGAATTTTACTGAAATTTTTCAAGTTCTCCTAAACATAAAGGAGAAGAAAACTAAATGAAATAGATGTGTTTAATGTTTACTTTTACTTGTTGCAAGATAATGGTTGAATGGTATTAAATGCAGAAGCTAGGGATAGATGAGTGATTGGTGAGAGCTGTACAAGCCATATACAGGGATGCTGTCAGTAAAGTGAAGATTAGCAACAAGTATAGCGAGGAATTCAGAGTATAAGTAGGGGTTCACTAAGGATCAATACTCAGCCTCTTCTTGTTCATCATAGTCCTCTAGGGAGCAACAGAGGAATTTAAGACAGGCTGTCCCTGGGAGCTTCTCTATGCTCATAACCTAGTTCTTATAGCCGAATCACTACCAGAACTACAGAAGAAATTTCAGGTGTGGAAGCAAGATGTAGAATCAAATGACCTTAGAGTTAAGCCTAGCAAAAACCAAAGTCTTTGTAAGTAGGAGAGCAAATAAATCATAGATCCCTTCAGGCATATGTTCCTGCTCGATCTGTAGGAAAAGTGTTGGTAGAAACTCTGTAAGATGCACCCAATGCAAGCTATGGACACATAAGAGGTGCAGCAATATCAAAGAAAGGTTAACTAGGAAAATAGTTTTTGTGTGCGGAAAGTGAACAAGTATAATAAACACTAAAATTGTACAGAAAATAGACTCCATCAACTACCAGCAGGGGCAAGCTAGAGGTAGTAGATAGCTTCTGTTATCAAGGTGACCAAGTTAGTAGCGGAGGTGGATGCTTCAACAGCATAGCTGCAAGAATAAGAATAGGCTGGGCAAAGTGCAGCAAATTCCTACCTCTGCTGGCAACAAAGGACCTCTCCCTCAATGTGAAAGGCAAACTGTTTGAAGCATGTGTGTGAACAGCTATGCTACATGGCAGTGAAACATGGACTGTGACAGCCAAGGGTATGTGTATGCTTGAAAGAAATGAAGCTGGCATGCTTCGCTGAATGTGCAATGTTAGTGTGCATGTATGACAGAACGTAAGCATCTTGAGAGAAAAGTTGAGCATAAGAGGTATCACATGTGGTGTGTAAGAGAGACGACTGCATGCACTGGTATGGTCATATTATGCATATGGATGAGGAGAGCTGTGTAAAGTAGTGCTGATCTCTAAATGTGGAGGGAACCAGGAAGACATGGGATGAGGTGGTGCATCATGATCTTCAAACTGTGAGCCTCATGGAGGCAATGACTAGTGACAATATGCCATGCTTCAGAAGACCTGTCAAGCCAAGTGAAGTTGTAGTCATGGCTGATGTTGATGTCACGTAATTGGCACCCATACTGGTGGCACATAAAAAGCACCTTTCAAGCATTGGGCCTCATGAAGCAAGACAAATGACCAAGACCTTTGGCAATAAGCTGTGCTTGAGAAGAAGACCCATCAAGCCAAGTAAAATCACAGTCGTGGAAAATACTGGTGTCATGCAAATGGCACCTGTGCCAGTAGCATGTAAAAGCACCCCTTCAAACTTTCAGAGTGGCTGGCATTATGAAGGGCATCCAGTTGTAGAAACCATGCCAAATCAGACAGGAGTCTGGTACAGCACCTCAGCTTACTAGCCCTGATCAAACCATGCAATGCATGCCAGCATGGACAATGGACCTAAAATGATGATGATGATGATAATGATGGGGAAAACATGAATAGAGATAGAGGGCCAAATTCTGTTCTGCAGAAAAACAATTTTTACAGGATTTTGGGGTGTTTGACAGAATGTATATTGGTAGTTTAGGGATCATTATGAGAAAGAGAGAGAGAGAGGGGGGGGTACAGCTTCGGTAATAGGATATTGTTTGGAGAGTTATGAGTGAAAGTCAGTTTATATTATTGGGCAGTCACCTGAGCCACCTTTGACATAAGGTGATCGTAGACAAATGACCTTTAGATTCAATAAGCAACTAACCTTTTGAAGATTCAGCAAATTCACAAGTACTTTCATGTTGCAGTCGTTCAATTACGCTTACAATAAACTTCTCCTCACACTTCGGACATGTCCAGTGACATTGAAGATGGCTGGTTTGTTGACTCCAAGCAGATGCAACATTGCTCTCATGAAGACTGTCAAACAAAACATTACAAATATTAAAAGAATTGCCCAGTATTTCTTATTGGGGAAAATACCAAGGATATTTTAATAAATGAGCAATATCTGAATCTCAAAAAGAGCAGAGTGGCAGAAGAGGTAGAATTCTAGAGAAGTGCATTGAGGTAAAATCTTGCTGGGATCAACTTCAATCTATTCTTCTGAGGCTGAGAAAATAAGAAGACTAATCCATACAAATAAATAAAAGGTAAAATCAATAAGGTACAGGGGTTGATTTAACCAACTGTTCCCTGTTCAGAATTTTGTAGCATTGTATTACAAGAGAGAAATCAATGTCAGTGACTTGGCAGAATCATTAGTGTGCCAGACAAAATGCTTGCTAGTGTTTCTTATGGCTCTTTACAGTCTGAGTTCAAGTCTTGCGGGAACCAAAATTTCTTTTTATCCTTTAGGAGTCGATAAAATAAAGTACCAGTCAAGTACTGGGGTCAATGTAATTGACATGCACCTTCCCGTCCTAATTGCTGGTGTTGTGGAAAAATTTTCAGTGACTCAAATACAGAACAGTAAAACATGCAGTGCCAATGTTTCTTGCACACAAACTTCAGCATCTTGTGGTACTCAGTTATCAAAAATATACAAAAGGTAAATACCTTCAAAGTTCTGAGAAGGCTTTTAAGGAATGATGATGATAATGAGAGATACATGTCCTCTGAAGCAAACTCTGGTTTATTACAGGTAGCATTACCAGATAATTTTGGTACCTATCCTCAACAGCTAGTAGTAGAACAAAGTGCTCTGTCCAGAAATACAATAAATCTTCTATAATAGATTTGAACTCATGCCTTATGAAAAATACCTTTTGCTGGTGTTTCTAGCACATTAAATAATCCTTTTAAGGCTACCTCATTGGTTAAATGACATGTAAAAGATACAGCATGAACTTACCAGTTATAAACAAAAAAGCTGTTAACAATGACTCCACCTTTTACAGGGTGTGGTTGGCGTTCCGCTTGGCTTTTGAAAATACTCGGGAGTGAATAGTCTGGTTTGAGAGAGAAAAAGAGAGAAAGAGAAAGTGGGTAAAAGACATTGTAGGTTAAGCTTAAGTTTAAACAACTGTAATTGATAAAGTGTGGACCTCACAAATCAGGTGGCACATGAAAAAGAAAGATAGAAAAACAAATGTTGTGATAGTGATGATTATTTTTATTATTATTATTATTATTATTATTATTATAGCCGCCACCGCCACCGCCTTCGTCGTCTTCATCGTCGTCTTTGTCGTCTTCATCGTCGTCTTCGTCATCATCATCATCATCATCATCATCATCATCATCATTTAACGTCAGCTTTCCATGCTAGCATGGGTTAGACGATTTGACTGAGGACTGGTGAAACCGGATGGCAACACCAACATCAGTTGTCAAGCAATGGGGTGCGGAGAAAAACAGACCCACAAGCAAATATATATATATATATATATATATATATATATATATATATACATATATACATATATTTATGTATATCCACACACACATAGAGTGCTTTGTCTTATTAAAGGGAACACAGCCTAACGAATGCTCAACAAGTACGATTCAAATTAGATTATTGCTGCTATATGCATATAAGCATCCTATACTGTTTCTGAAAGCTCATTGGCATTGATTACTCAACTCCAAATTGCAAACCTTAATCCACAAATATACTGTCCTCTCAAGGTAAGACAGGAATAAACTTTGTGGTGGGATTTTCGCAGTTGGATGACCTTCCTGTTGCTACTCACTCCCTGTTTTTTTTTTAATGTGACTTCTTATTTGAAACTATATGTCTCCTTTGTTGTTTTCTTCAGACATCCTCCCTTTCACCTTTCCCGGCGTGGCTGGGGTGAGTTTCCTGTTCGGGTCCAGTTGCATTTTCACGACCAAAGAAACAAGCGGGTTGATATAATTCATCATCTAAAGGTAAGCATATTAATCCTTTTGTCACCATATTTCTGCTGGAATATTTTGGTTTTGTTTCATTTAATTTAGAAAATATTGAAGAATTTTTAAGCCTGTGTTTGCAACACAGATTAACCCTTATTTCTTTATTGCCCACAGGGGGCTAAACATAGAGGGGACAAACAAAGATAGACAAAGGGATTAAGTTGATTACATCGACCCAGTGCGTAACTGGTACTTTATTTATTGACCCCGAAAGGATGAAAGGCTAAGTTGACCTCGGCGGAATTTGAACTCAGAATGTAGCAGCAGACAAAATACCGCTAACCATTTCACCCAGCATGCTAATGTTTCTGTGAGTGAATTCTGTGTGAATCAAGAAATGGTGACAAGAGAAATTCTGTAAATGGAATTGCTTGGTGTAAGGAAGGGCATCCAGCCATAGAAACCATGACAAAAAACACAGACGCCTGTCTTCCGTGCATGTATTTCCAGCAGCTATTCGTAGTTGACACCACAAAAAATGAACAATACCATCGTTAAAGGCATGAAATTGTAATGACTTTTGGACAATTGAGGTAAGAGCATAACCAGGGCTTGGGAGTGAATTTTCTATTTGTTCTTTGTCTTGGTTTTTAAAAATTTTTTGAAATTTTACACAAACACACACACACGTATGTAGTTATTTATCATTAATGCCACCAGTCTCATCTTGAACCGCATCATCATCATCATCATTATTCCCATCACCGCAACCGGCATTACCCCATCGTCATCGTCGCTGTCATTGCCATCACCACCACCACCACCACAACATGAAAGTTTATCAACAATCATACTCCCATCACCACCACCACCATCACTGCAGCTATCCATTCCCACTTCCTCCTCTTCCTCCTCCCCTCCCACATCATCATCATTTTTAATTTTCCTTGCTTTGTGATAGCAAGAACAATAGATTTACACAAACTATTATTTCACTCAAAGGTTTTTTCTTTTTTCTTTTTCTCTGTTGTTCTTGTGGCAACTAAAAATCATCATCATCATCATCATCCTCATCCTCCTCATCCTCCTCATCCTCCTCATCATTATTATTACTTGTTTTGTTATTATGGTTGTTGTTATTTATTAACACAATTCTAGATTTTCGATGTCTTTGTTTTGTCCATTTGTTTTTTTTTTTCTTTGGATGTTTTCTGTAAATTAAGAGATGACTTCTCCCCCCTCCTCCACCAGCCTCCTTCAACACCCCTTTCTACATTTTAGCACTCCCACCCCACCCCACCGACCGACCCACCTCGTCATTCTGCTACTGCTTCTGCAATCAAACCCCACCCTCCACCTCACCCCTCTTCTACCACCATCACCACCACCGTTAATATTACCACCACCACCACCACCACCACCACAGCCATTTCCATGTCACCCTCATCATGGCCACCACCGAAAACAATAACACCATCGCCACCATCACCACAACCACCACCAACAACAGTTACACTGTGACACCCCCCACCTTTGCCATCTCAACTGTCTCTACCACTGACACCCCTACCAACAGCATTGCTACCACCTCCACCACTACATCCACATCCACAGTCACCACCACAACCACCACCACAACCACCACCACCAACACCACCACCACCACCACCACCACCACCACCACCACCACCCGGGCCCCCCCCCCCCCGCCCCGCCCCCCCCCCCGCCCCCGCCGGGCGCGGCGGCCGGGGGGGG
>JARUKP010000208.1:0-12935 GCA_029874955.1 Octopus insularis | reverse complement strand
AATAGAAATTGAAAAAATGTGGCACCTCAAGGCGACTACCATACCAGTTATTGTAGGATCTCTAGGAATGATAAAAAGAGGTACTGAAACCTATTTGAAAATGATACCAGGCTTACCATCCCAACAGGAAGAGCAAAAAATCGTGTTAACTGGAACGACTCATGTACTGAGAAGAGCATTATCGCTGTGAAAACAACATCCATTAATGATTTTTTTAAAATAAATATTTTACCTGTGAATTTGCGTGTGTAAACTGGGAATGCATACAATGAGTTTCCTTGCTTAAGGTGTACGGAAAACACTCGGCGAGAAATGGAAGAAAATTTGAAGAAAGAAGAAAAAAAACAACAAAACAATAATAATAATAATAATAATAATAATAATAATAATAATAATAATAATAATAATAATATTGTTTTTAAACACAATGCATGAATAAGAGAGTTTTGCTTGGACAAAAACCATAGTAACTTCCCTGTCGACATTGTATATACATTACGTAGAGACGCGTGGTTTAGTGGTTAGGGTGTTGGACTTACGATCGTTTCGATTCCTGGACCGGGCGATGCGTTGTGTTCTTGAGTAAAACACTTCATTTCGCGTCACTCCAGTCCACTCAGTTTACAAAAAAATGAGTAATCCTGCGACGGACCGGCGTCCTGTCCAGATGGGGAATATATACGCTACGGAAACCAGGAAACCGGGAAACCGGTCCTATGAGTCTATGTGACTCGAGAAGAACTTTCATCTATGTATCATTTCTTTTCTTTGCTCCCCCGCCCACCCAATAGGATGAATGCAAAAGTCGCTTTTGCTGAGATTTGAACCCAGAACATAAAAGTCGTCTAACAAAACACCTAGATAGCGCATACCACAACCAGCATCACTGCCGCCACCACCCAATAACAACAATAACAATACCATTGTCAACTACAGCATCGACACAAACACCACCACCAACACTATCAACAACAATACTAGCACCACCAACACCTCTAGCAACGCCACTACCACCGCATTCACCACCAACAACACCAAAACACAGGGGCCTCTAACTTATTTCTTTATTGCCCACAAGGGGTTAAACAGAGGGGACAAACAAGGACAGACAAAGGATTAAGTCGATTACATCGACACCAGTATGTAGCTGGTATTTATTTTATCGACCCCTGCTCAACCTGCTTAAATAACAACTAAAATTCCTAACATCACACTTTACCCTTTAAAACAAAGAAGGGCACTTAGTTAAATGCAGTCCTAGGTTATACACTCCGGATATAAGACAAGTCGGTCACGGATAGAATGCCATTGGTCAAAGATTAATCAGACTCGAGGATTAAAGCTACCTTATGGATTGCTGTAATTTCTAACAGACCGAAAAATCACATTGGCGCTCTTGCTGCTAGGAGGAGGTGAAGGAAGAGGATGAACTACAGAGAAAGGGAGACCTTCACCTTACTACTTTACTATATAAAGTTTTATGTGAAGTTTTCAGTAGTACCAGCCACCACCACCAGCACCACACTTTGAACTACTTTATGGCTCACATTGCACATACCTTCTACCACCACCACCTCTCCCCTACCACTAGCTACTCAACAAGTGGCTCTGAATGAGGGCGTTAGATTGGCTAAAAATAACAGTCAAATTTCTCTCAAATCATTTTTTGTCTATTGTCTTCGAATGGACAGATGCTGGATAATGCAGTCCTACAATATATGTAATACTCCGCAAAAGGTCCGTGGGATGGTCATGACTGGAACGCTTTTTTATTTTAATATTTGTCAGCTCAATCAGAGATGACATTGAGGGTTAAACAACATTAATGACATTATAATAATCATTGTATTACTGCCGAAATCACTACCACTACTGCCTCTACAACTATCACTACTACCACTACTACTACTACTACTACCACAATCATCACCACCACTACTACTACTTCTACTAAAAAAATGATGTAAGTTTCAATTCATGTTGCTGCAGTCAATATTCCCTTACTCTTGTGCACAATAGCCATAACTTACTGGTGTAAAGTATCTATACTAATTGGCAGTAGCACAATAAAAGTTTTTTGTGTAAGTCAAAGAAAAAAAAGCAACAACAAAAACTATCTTCAATAGCAGGTGTAGGATTGATTGCACTGCAAGATCACATAGCCAACTGAACTTCTTCCCCTGTCTTGTTAAGGATCAAAACAGCCCCCTTTAAGCATTTAGTGCAAAGAATGGAGAGAGTAAGAAAGAGAAGTGTTTCAACGTTTCTTAGACTAGCAACAACAACAGCAACAACAACAACAAACATTGCCAGTTAAGTTAACAGCCTCTATTTCAGATTCCATTTCTCTCTCTCTCTCTCTCTCTCTTGTAATTACCTGAGTCATGATAGTTACACTGCCATGAGGTTTCACTTCATAGATGCATAGGAACCTCTTTTACTAAATGGTCCCCCCAAAACTCTTCCTATTAATCACCTCCCATTTTTTTTTCTCTTCCTTCCATGACTTTGCCGTAGGAGGTGACAGAAGTAAGTTTACTAAGCTATAATGGCCATGTTCTCATGCCTGTGATTAGTAATATTACTTCACTCTCGAAGACTGTCCTAATACCTGGTGTTGCATATAAACCTCATTGATACCACTACTTCACAACTTGCTAATTCCTGCAGCGACCCTATCTCCTCTCTACTGTTCTTTTTGCTATTTAACTCTTTTTATTACCTTTCTATTCTTCCTATTATCATCTGGCATAATTAAATATTTTCAGCTCCCAGTATCTGGATACTGGACTCCTGTAGTTGTCAGTAAAGTTCTCTCATTAATTTTTCTCTACCTTTGGAAGTGTATACTTGACTTCATATGTGTGTGTGTGTGTGGTTTCTTAAAGAGAGGATCTACAGATAAATTCCTTAATCAGTGTTAATCAGTGGTTTTCAGCAGGTGTTCGTATGACCCTTAGGAAATCATGTAAGATTTTGTTGCTAAAATTAAAGGCGCAAGAAATTGGTTATGCTTCTAGAATGCACAAAATATTTTAACAATTTATACAATACCTACTAAAATCTAATTATCAAAATACAGCAGTATACTTTAATTATCGAATAGTTATCGAGATCCACCAGTTCCATTCGAGACAGATAGGAATCAAAGGGATCAATGGGTAAAAAAATAATGGTTGAGAAACCCTGGTGTTCAGGTAGAAAGAAATACACAGCATTGCTTGGTTGATACAATTTCCGGGACAAAGAATGTTTGTAATGGTCGATGTAAGGTCAGCTGGTCATTGTGATGGAGATAATGAGATGACCTTTTAAAATTGAAGTGACCATCGCGATTGTAGTGGTTATTAGAATGACAGATGCGCTGGTGGTCATTGTGGTGGAAAGAGGTTGGCTGTTGTGGTGATGGGTATTTCCCTTATCGGTAGAATGAAAGTGTTGAAAGGGATTGTGAAGTTAATAAGTACGGGGATAATGGTAGAGTTAATAAGAGAGGTATGTTTGTGCAAAGCTGTGTAATAATATGTATTCATATACAAAACCATTTACATAATTATGTTTGTATGTGAAGAGCTGTATCTATCTATCTATCTATCTATCTATCTATCTATCTATCTATCTATCTATCTATCTATCTATCTATCTATCTATCCATCTATTTACGTATATACGTTGAGGGAAAAGCATGACTTCTCTTTCAAACATTATGCTAAAGACACGACTGTGTTCAATTCAATATTTTTTATCAATGATTTTTCACATTTTGTTACATCTTTACATTAGAAAAAAATACTTAATAATACTTTTTTTTATTAAGTAAACCTAACATTTCAGGAGCTTCCCGATCTCATCGTCTGAATGAAGTGATAAAAGCGACACGTAGAAACCACTTTTTCTCGTAGAAAACAACCAAAATTTTTGTGAACCTCTTAACCACGTTCATAAATTAAAGATAACCTCCAGAGAAAACTCAAGAGTGAAGTGGGTATACACACTCACATACACAGGCATATATATATATATATATATGAAAAACTTTTTTCAGTTTCTTTCTACCAAATCTACTCACATTTGACCAAGGTGCAATACAAAGGGATTGAGCCTGAAGTCAAGTGGTTGGGAAGCAAACATTTTGCCACATCCACAAGTTGGTAAAAAATATAGTGAAATTTATGAGTTTTGCTAAGTTTATAAGGAAGGCTGGGGAAAAGAAGAATTTGAAGTCTAGAAACTATCATTTGAAAAAATTTTTCATTTTCTTTCTTAGACAATGAGACTGTTGAAACATCAGATTCTTCTTCTTCCAAACTTAACCAAATTCCAGAAGCTATTGATGTTTTAATCAGTAAGACATTGATATGACATAACCAATTGAGTTTTAGGCTTCTGAATGTAAAAAATTTTAGTGTTTTAAAAAGATTCTAATCGGTTCCTTTATGATACATCTCCTTCTCCAGGTAAGTATTTAAAATGAGAGAGATTCTAAATAGAATAAAGCATATAAAATTAAATAACAGTACAAACCTCCAATGCTTGTTCCCTCTTTTTCTTAGCTGCATGAAGACTGGGGAATATACTACTAAACCTGTAGTGACAAGAAGCAGTTGTATTAATATTACTGAAGCAATAAAATTTTAATGTGATATATTTTTCAATAAAATAAATTCATGTTAACCAGAGCTGCCTAGGTAGGCAAAGTAGGCAGTATCTACTTTGAATAAAATAGATCGATAGCAACATTTTCCTTTTATGGCAAAATATGTACCTAATTCAATAAAATTATGAAGATTACTATACATTACTATACATAAAATGCAAAATATTTTATTTTCTTGTCGGTAATTCACCCCTGCTTTTCAATCTCAGAATTTAAGCTACACATAGTACTGCTGTAGTACACATGCTGTGTACACTCCTACAACACTGTTTTCCTTACATGCTATAAAGGTAGAAGCCGCCCTCAACTCAGTTGCGCATCTGTGTTTCGCTTATTTTTTTGTGTGTTTTACTACATAAAGGTCACCAACTGCCTACCTGAGTAATTACTGATGGCACATGCCTGATTTTAACGTTGAATATAACTAAAAACCTGACCTCTCACTTCTGAAATTTTATTGAGGAAATAAATGAAAAAAATGTTCAAGAAAAATAAAAACAAAATGAAGCACACTGTTTAAATGATAACTTTTCAAATCAGATGATTTTTCTATCATTTAGCCACTCAATCATTTAGTACATATGGAACTTGTTTTTGTTCAGTTGGAAAAGTACAACAAGCTCAGGGGTTGAACTTAGGTTGTTCAGAATCTTAACTTTTAAATAGTGATCTACATAGTACACAACAGAGGTTGTCAATCTTTCATCATTGATACCCAATTCTGTATGGTTGTTGTTAAATATTCAAATAAAAAAAATGATTTTCCAAAAATCTAATAAAATTAACATTTAATATTTTTGCAGAGAAAATATTCTTGTTTTCATTTGCAGTCAATGTTGTGCTGTAGCTCTTATGCCTATGGTTTATTAATAATAAATTCATGAACATTTAATGTTTTATAAAATATTTAAAAAAAACTTTGCAACATATTCAGGGTTATATTGTAACCCACAAGTTGAGAATTATTACTGTATAAGAAACAACAATGCAGCTAACAAGAGGAAATAGTTTTCATTCAATCACCTTCAGTAAAATCAGGTGAATTTGGCATTGCTAACATGTATTAAGTTTGATAACTTCAGAGTTCTTAACACAAATATCAGTAAGATTTTATTATAGTTGATCATATCAACTACAAAATGCTCTATCTAGATAAAAGAAGTTTATATTCTTAGTACGAAAAGCATTTCCAAAATACATCAACTTAACAAGATATCAATAAACTAGTGATAGACAAAACTATTGTCTATACTTGGAGAGAAGCCACTTTTTTTTTGCACTAAAAAATACAAGCATGAAAAACTCAAGTACCAAAGCTGGCCTTGGGATTGAAATGCATAGTACACATTAATACACACACACATCTGTTTTGTATGTGGCCTTGTGCTAATATTAAAATTCAACATCAACAGAAACATTAACAAATGCCAGAAACATCAAATTTACAATAAAACAAGTTGAAGAAAATGTATTTACTTTTTGACGGGTTCCACCAGTGTCTTTTGGATGTTGGAATTCTATGAATGAAAAAGAAAAAAAAAAAATTAAAGAATTTTACAAAAGAAAAAATTTTGAAATATTCAAGTCCATATTTTTTCAAATGCATCATTTATTGAATGGCTTGATTTAACAAATGTGTTTGCATAAAGATACAAATTCACTCTCTGAACAGCAGCAATCTCTTTTGTTCTTTCTGTCATATATGTAACTTACTAATGTTTCACTCTCTAATGATGGGTTCTGCCCCAAACTGCCAACCTCTCTTCTTCTGTGGCTTGACACTATGACGGTGACATCATCTGTGTATGCAGACATGCTCCTCCTGCATCCTAGCTCTCGTGGCAATAGTGGCTCAATGCGCACAGAAGTGATGAGAGAGGGCATCCTTGACGAACCAAATGCGTGATGTTAAATGGTCCGGACAGATGACCATTTATGCAAACTACCGAGCGGATGCCGCTGTATAAGGCAGCGATCCAACCGCAGAAGATGGGACCTAAACCAGCCGCTCTAAGGACAGCCTCCAAGTAGTGATACACTACCCTATCAAAAACTTTTGTTTGATCCAAATTGATCAGTGCCCCACCCATGTCAGGTTCCTTAACTACACTGTCTATGGTGTGATGCATCAGATGGAGGTTGTCATGAGTACTCCTACATGGCACGGTGCATGTTTGTGCCTTATCGACCAGCGCCAACCTCTCAGCTAACACCTTGGCCAAAATCTTCAAGTGTGCATTGAGCAGAGTGATGGGCCTGAAGTTATCTATGACATTCCACTTGTTTGGATCTTTCTTTAGTGGTGCCACCACTCCTCGCTTTACAGAGACGGGGATACTCCTGTTTTGCTGCCAGTAGCAGTAGACGGCTGCCAAGATGCCTCCAAACAAGTCTGGCATATGACAAAGTTCATAGGGCAGACCATCCAAGCCTAGCGACTTGTCTCTCACGCAGCCTACCATTGCATCCCGTACATCCACAGCTGTGATGGGTCTTTCACAATACTCCACCTCTCTTGCTGAGAGTTGTGGTAGGCTATGCAGGTAGGCACTAAAATCCACTCAGCGTTCTGACCCACCAGTTGTCCCAAACAGTCAGGCAAAGTAATTTTGAAAGGCCTCACACATCCTTTCAGGCTCGAGTAATTTGTGCCCTTGCTCCTGTCAGAGACCTAATGGTGGCTTTGTTGCCTCGTTGTGCCTCTGCCACTCTTGGGCAGCTCCAACTCCTTCGTTCCTCAAAGCATGCATCATTCGTGTTTGGCATTGAAGTGTTGGTTTAGAAGAATGTGGCATTGTCAATACCGATGTATAATAATTTGAATTGGTCATTGATGAGGGACTCAACATAATGGTTTCATTTCCTCGACATATCAAATGTGTACCTCTAAATACAGGAGTCTGTTTTGGATTTGGTTTGCAAGATTCTTTGGAAAAATAAAAAATACATAAGTGGAAATTTTACTGGTGAGTGTGTTAAATTATAAGGCTCTAAAAGAGAATAACTCTCCCCAAACACAACAGAACTTGTATTAATTGTTCTAGTTAAAATCATTTTCTCATGTTCTTTAATCTCAAACAAAGTTTCAGTTTTAGATCATAATAATTCAAATATTAATTAATTAATTACCATTTCTTGCATATGAAGGTTCAACTTAACAATTGAATTATCCCACTCTTCACAGTGATGCATTAATTTTGATTCTGATTTACATAATGTGCTGGCCATTAAATCTTGTGTGATTCTCCGTTCACATTTACTCAGACCTGTGAAACAGAAACATATTGCAAGGCTTAAAAAAGCAAAAGAACTAGTTTAATAAAGTTACATTAACAAGAAAGTTGCACGGAAAAGAAGTTATGTTATTCTTGAGGATAGTGATAATGACTTCTATGGTCTCAAATTACAGAGAGGGATATAATGAGGATACTGAGCCAGATATTTGATTAGTACTTATTCAGGAAGGATAAAAGTCAAAGTTGACCCTTGTAGCATTTGAACCTAGAACATAAAGAACTGTAACTCAATACTATAAACAATCACCTGTTAGCCATTCACCTGTTAGCCATTCTTCATCCATTGATATTCTCTCTATTCACACATTACACTGATTCATCACCATCTCCTCTGAACCCAATTATCTCTCCTCATTCATTACTCCTGCCTCTTGTTCTCTCCCTGTCAATTGTATCATTATTACTACTCTGCAACTCTTTCCCCTCCCTCCATTCTCTTCTGCATCCCTCTATCTTCCCCAACTCATGCATCATTTGTCATGCACCACCACTTGTCTATCATTCCCTACATCTATCCTTCAACTATATACAATCTTTACAGTTGTTGTCCATCTCCCCTCCTCTCTCATTCCTCCAGTCCTTGCTCTGTCATTCACTCTTACAAACTCACAGTTCATCAGTCCTCACTCACTTTAACTTACCTCATACCTTGAGGGGCTACCTGGATACCTCATCACCACTATTTATCTCATTGCAGAATCCTTACTGATCATTCTCACCCTCTCTTCTAGATATGAGTAGCTATATAGCTTCTCTACAACAAGGAACTGCTCTGCCCACTACCTCCTCTCATACCTTAACCCTTCAGCCCTTAGCATAAAGTTGAACCCCACGATTTGGGGTTCAGAGGCTTGCATGCTACATGGTGACCTCACTAGTGCTGGTGGCATGAGAAAAGATCTCAGTACAAACTGTAAAGTGGTTGGCATTAAGAAGGGCATCCAGCCATAGAAACCACACCAGAGCAGAAACTGGAGCTCAGAGCAGTCCTTGGATCAATTAGATCCTGTCAAACTGTCCAACCTATGCCAGCATGGAACATGGACATAAATTGATGATGATTATCTTCCTTCAGCCAAATCACTGCCATAATGCTGGTGATAATAAACATTGTGCCACTACCTGCCTAACAAACTAGAAACAACGTGAAGTATATTTGCCACTTAAATGCGGCTAAACCCTAAGGGTGAATGTTAGTTGCTTTTAGCCCCAGGAGAACATCATTTCCTGCTGGCTATTGACACACTTTCTGTGCCCTGTTAGTATTTGCAAAGGGAAGTCATCCTTCCCATTGTCGATCTAATGTGATATGCACGGACCCAGGTTTCTGGGTATTTACCCTTCGTCAGCGTACAACAATCACCGATCTTCAATGCACATTGTTATGCAGTTACTGTTTATACCTTGTTCAGAGATTTAACAAACTATAAACACCTGGATAAATAATTAACATAATAGAAAAATTCATCAATTTAACTATTCCTAATATTAAATGCAAGGCATAAATGCAAAATATTATAAATACTCACTTGAAGCTGTCTCCGAGCACTTTTTAGAATCCTTGTAAAGTTTCCTACATGTCTCCTCAAGTCTGAAATATAAAAGAAAGAAATAGGAGACATTTTATGTTTAAGAAGAGAGATTCAAAAGACTGAACAAAATGTAAAAATGTTAACAATGACATGAATTTTTCTTTTCATCTTACGTCATGGACAAGTTATAGGATGAAAATTTTCACAGGAGATCTTAAGAATCTCACTTATGTAAAGATTACAGCTTAGCAATTGGTTAAGTATGCTATTGGCTTGCTAGCTGAACCCCATAGCAAAGGTTGTTTATTAGGACATTAGGCTGTATCAGTGGTAATCATTTTGGCTGAGATCAGCTGTCAGTGTGCGACAGTGGTTTGGCATATATTTATGTCAACCACTTTAAAGCAAGTACTGTTTATGTATATAAACTATTATTACCGGGCTGAACGCTCCTACAGTATTACTACAGGAATAAGATCACCCAAAAGCGTAAGTCAAACAATTACTGGATATTGACTTAAGAAAGCATCAAAAGTAACTTTTGGTATGGTGAATTTGAAAACAGGGTGTAATACATAATAAGACAAGTCAGTCTGTGCATATATATATCTTGTCTTGTAATTACTGTGTGCTACGCACACAGCACATCGTTTTGGCACATACTTCTTTTCTTTTATTGGCAGAATTGAAGTGGGGAAATGCCCACGTTCCTGGATGATTCAACAAAGGGGAAGAGCCAGACTGTGGAGCGATCACACTCGGATGGTGCTCTAAGTGCTCCACTGGCACGGGTGCCAGTCATCGAATTTGCGAATTTGATTTGATTTCAATTTCACTTGCCTCAACAGGTCTTCGCAAACCTGAAGGAAAGGTACGCATCATATACTATTTCACAAATTTGGACACTGACTTCTGTGTTGATGCCAGTTGATCAGAATGTTCGACACCACTCATTGCATGATTGTATAGCAACACAACAGTTGGTTTCATTACTGGATTTCCAGCCATCTTGTTTGCCAGTGTGGGACATGCCACTAGAATGCGTGGTGGACATATTAATTATCTCTCCACACCAATGCAATAATACTACTATCAGTGAAGTGGCACACAGTTTTGTCTTTGCAAAGTGTCACATTGTGAAGTTCAGGTGGCATGTTTTTCGTGAAGGTGCACACAGTCCCACAGGCATTTGTTTTCCTTGCCTGCAGCCAAAGAAAGAAGTCAGGACTGCAAAACTAGTTGTCCATATGAATGTTGTATCCTTCGTCTAACAACTTGTTATTTCAGCAACAACATAACATCATAACATTCGTGGATACTGGACTATCCAATTTATCTTCTCCAGTGTATATTTTACAGTTCCAAGTATAGCCACATGCTGCATCAGGTGACTGACAAACCTGATGAAATTTTATCCTGAAGCAGGCACATTTTATAGGATTGTACTGCTTGAATTTCAGCTGCCACTTGAATTTCCACAGACTTTCATCAGTGAAAATGTCCTGCATGGGTATATAAGCAGTTGTGAAATTTTCTGCAATTTTGTCAGGCATGACAAATTTTTTTGAAGCCTGTTCTTGTTGTTGCCAGAGTTGAAATGCAGGTTTTTCAGTAGTGCTTAGAGTCAATCATGCAGCATTATCACCTCGTGTCAAAGTTGGACATGAAGATGAATGTGAAGCTAGTGTAACTGGCATGAAGACAAACACAAAGCTGGAGTAGATGGACATGAAGGTGAATATGAGGATCATAAATTCAATTAAATTGTTGTAGCTGGACACAAGGATGACCATAAATTCCATGAAGGACAAGAAGAGTTATAAACCATACAGACTTCATTTAAAACTGAAATACAGTTAAAAATATCCTTTGCTCTTCATTCTCTTCTCGTTTTGAACTTTTAAATGGTTTAAAGAGTGGAACAAAAGGATAACTGCCAGGAATTAAGTAACCTCTAAAAGGATGCATGAAGCAACCTACAATGGCACAAGTATGTTAAATCATTAGTGGGTTAAATCATCATGAGCTGTTGTGAGAATAGAAAATAATAGTCAAGATTTTTTTTTAAATGTGTAATCAGTTATATGATGGATGACATCAAAGATGAACTTCTTTATGAGTATAGTAGTAACCCAGAAATAGCTAACAAGGTTTGATGCTGATGTAGAGCAGTGTGCTTCTTAAATAATGTCCTTTCCAAAGGAATGGGGGAACTATGAAGATTGAAAAGACAGCAGACATATTACCATATTTAACAAAATTTATGTGATTTTCAACATTTTAAACTTGTCAAACTTCATGGTATAAAGAGAAGAATTAGAGATGCAAAATCCATTTTAGCCTTCCCATTTATAAGAAGGGTGGGGTAAAGGTTAAAAAATTTCACTGATAGTGGGGTCTGCTTTTGTCAGTTTGAGAACGTTTGGTAACAACTATGAAAATCCAGTCGGGGAGTGGTAGGAGAATGGTCTTAAACAGAATGTAAAGAAATCCTATGGATGCTTCATAGCAAGTATATCTGGTTGTGCTGAACTGGATTTAATAAATGCACAACTATTTTGTTCTGAATTAGATAATTTTACAAAAGAGCTCTGATACTTTTATAAATTGCCAAAAATTTCCTAACTATAAGGTGTGTCTTTTCAATTGTAGAACTTAGAAGCTGGGAAATATGGTAATTAAAAAAAATTGGTGGAGGTGGTTGTGGTTACTATAAATGTATGTGGATCACTCTTTCTCTAAATAGAATTGCTGTATAGCAAACTTTTTCTCATGTCATTTGAGAACCATTTCTGTGAGATGAATTATAATAGGCAAGCATGGAATGAGTCAACCAATCACATCCAGTGAAGGTTATCTAAAAGTTCAACAATTTATTATGTCAAATACCTGAATGTCTTATGAGTGTCAAATTACACACAGACACTACTAGCATCATCTGTTGATGTCATACAATTTACACAGCTAACTGTGGCTGTCCAATATTTTAAACAAACTATACTGCTACCTATTTAAGTTTCATTTAAAACTTTCATTACTTTTTTTGTAAATCATTGGCAAACATACATCCAACTCACTCTTGAACCTATGAGAAAGCTTCTACATGGTCATTTGACCGGCTAGAAAATGCAAGTTGGGAAGCTCAGCCTTGCATTGACACAACCCAGATTTTCACTATAGACTTGAAAATAAGGCCTAGGCCAATCCTAAACAACAACAACAATTAACTCACTCTTCAAGCTTCTTGCTCTCCTTTTCAAATTCAGTTTCTTCCTGAAAATGTAAAAAATTTGACTTATTTGTAACTGTGAAATAATCAGAAATCTGAACAAAAAAGAAAATGCTGCATGCATATGTGTGTGCACACACGCACGCACGCACGCACGCATGCACGCACGCACGCACGCACACACGCACACACACACACACACACACACACACACACACACA
>JARUKP010000207.1:0-12961 GCA_029874955.1 Octopus insularis | reverse complement strand
TCGATTGGGACAGTCACATCAATGAGGAGACATGATTTTTGCCTGAAGTCTTTCAGTATGATGTCTGGCCTATTTGCTTATTATTATTATTATTATTATTATTATTATTATTATTATTATTATTTCTATTCTAGGCACAAGGCCTGGAATTTCGGGGGAGGGGACCAGTTGATTATATATACCCCAGTACTCAACTAGTACTTATTTTATCGACCCCGAAACGATGAAAGGCAAAGTCGACCTCGGCGGAATATGAACTCAGAACGTAAAAACGGACGAAATGCCGCTTAGCTTTTTGCTCGGAGTGCTAATGATTTTTCCAGCTCGTCGCCTTAGGATACACATTAATAATCCCTTCTACTATAGGCACAAGGCCTGATATTTGTGGGAGAGGGATAATCGATTATATCGACCCAAGTACTCAGCTGGTACTTATTTTATCAACCCCGAAAGGATGAAAAGACAAAGTCGACTTCGGCGGAATCTGAACTCAGAATGTATAGACAGACGAAATGACGCTAAGCATTTTACCCGGAGTACTAACGATTCTTCCAGCTCGTCGCCTAAGGATGTGCGTTAATAATAATAATGTAGTGTAACTAATTGCATGAAGTATAGTTCCATAAAATATAATATTTATATAATACAGTCTGCCATGGAATTTAAGCATTCAATGTAGGCACTGAAGAATTAGAAATAGTAGTGTAATATAAAATGTCAAGTAAGGTGCAAAGTTCTTTGATGCTGGAAGGAAAGAAAAGTATGTAGTCATGCAAAAGAGACACGCATGATATTGAGGCATAATACATATAATTATTTAAAGTAATAGTAAATAACGAATGGAATATGATATCTCACGATATAGAAGCAGTCATGAATTGTACAAATTCTCATCACGCAATTTATCACGCATCTAAACGTAAAAGATGCACAATGGGAACGTTTGAAATAGATTTAGTTTAGTTATAGTTTGAAAAATCATGGTTCAATACAAGATAGAAGATATTTTAAGTTAGTTCGTCCCCAAATGAAACCAGTTTCTTAAATAGATGATGTAAAATCCTATTGTTTTTCTTTTACTTCCCCCCTGTCAAATTTATTTTAAGCAGAATGTTTACAGAAAAGTTGGATATTCATCACGCAACGGCTATTTTACCATTCTCATTCTCATATTCCAAACAAGAAAAATCTTGTCAATACACATTATCATCGCCCTCTTTAGATTTTGCTATATTTATTACTTGTAATGTTCACAGAATGTTCGAAATTTGTCCTGCAAACATTGTAGTTTGACAACAACGAGGCAGTTGACTCCGGAGAATGTAAAGTTCTGTCGTCTTTTATTTCATTTCCGTTCAAATTTACCTTGAGGACTCATACAAGAATATTGGACATTCCATTATGTACGTCAAGTTTACTGTACTCGTTCTGTTATATTTCCGAGATAACAAAAATTCTTAACGATGCAGACGACATTTAGTCTCATTGGATTCTGATATAAGTATTACATGTGATGTGAAAAGAATGGTTTCAAGCCAACAAGCCAATGCTTGAGAATGTACATGTCAGCCATGTAGGTGAATTTTTCTGAACGAGATCTATGATGAAAGTGATCGAAGATGTATTTATCCAGAATATGAAAAGTATTTGAAAAATTATAGATATTCAGCATTATCTAATTGTTGAAATGTTATTAATCCCAAAGAGAAAACGAAAGTACTGAAGTCGATTTAAAAATCGTTGGCAATAGATACATTCTGAAAAAGCTTGCTGGAGAGGGTGACAATCTGAGATTAGTGAAAGTGTGCAGTGAGAGGAAACTCTGTTTCAGTTTCTAATACGAAAGCTCGTTGAAGGATATCAGGAACGTCATCAAAATCTGCATTCTAATTATAATACTTAACGCTTATAAGGTTATCATAAACATAAATTAGTCTGAGATACAATGCAGTAAGTGGTGTTAGAGACTTTTAGAGTGCATTTTATAGAATGTAGCATTACAGTAGGTTGTGTACTGTGGTAGAATGTCTGTTGCCTAGAATATTTCTGGAGAAGTTTCAATTATTTTAGTGACGTTTCATGTTGAATATTGGTCGAGATTGTTTCAGTAATCGTCGAAACATCAGCGTTTGAGGACTCAACATATTTTCGCATTTTAAGAAATATACGTAGAAAACTGCGGCAGACAATCCTTGTTAAGAGAAACGACAAAGAAATGAATAAACCGACGAAAGAGTTTAAGATGCAAAATAGTAGAGAAAATTCGTCAATCTTAGTAAACGTATAAAGGAATGCGAACATCCATGTTAAACCCATGATGAAGCATAATTTTATGTAAATGAAGAACATCTTTTTGTTTTGTTTTGATAAATATTTTGAAGAAATTTTGTAGGCCAAATATAATTCTCTAATAGTAATGCTGTACGATATAATATTGAGGCATAATATAATGATAACAGGGGTTGCCAAGAACCAAAGCAAACTGTTCACGTTTGTAATCCAGCAAATACCAATTCCATATTCTGGAGAAAGTCCATGATTTCCAGGTGTGTACTCAAATATCAGTGACACTGATACTATTACAAGTGGAGAGATCCAAGCATATAAGGAATATAATACAAGTCTTTTAGTATCCTTTTCTGAACTCCGAAGTTGTGTAAGTCTTGAGAAAGTGTGCCAGGCATCAAATGACATGACATTCATCCAAAAGAAAGTCGCTAGAAAGGAATAATGCATTACAACAGCTAAAGACTTACACAACACTGTAGATGTAGTGACTTTTGTTGAGATAAGAAAGAGAAGCTCAGCTACAAACAATGCTGATAAAAGACTAATGAGTAATTTACCTGGTAAGGTACGGAGATCAGGTATACAGAGATAAACTAGAATAGTAACTGCTAGAGCAGGAACAGAGATTGCTAGTCCCACTAATGTGATATAGCTCTCAATTTCGGAGTATTTTGATATTTCATTGTTATCATTCTTTACACAGATACTTAAACCATCTTCATCAATACTAAATTCTGATTGATTGAGCCAACGTTGGGTAGTATTTAAATAGAGAAGACCATCACCAGAGATATGATATTCAGAATCCTTTAATCTCGTCGCTGTACAATTTAAGATAGGGTGATAAAAATTCGTGCGACAACGCATTGTGTATTTATCGTAATTGGTGTATTTTGGACAAAATGGCAATTTCGTTTCAATTACAGTACCGCCTTTCAGTTCTTTAATGATTAAATATTTGTTATTATAATCAAAAATGATAGTTAACGAATACCGTTTTTTAACGGTACCTCTAGAAGCATTGCAGCATTCGATGTTGAGTTTAATATATTTCATTGACAATGTACACTTTATCTTAGTAATGTTATGTATATATTTAGAAAGCTGACAGTGATGTTCTAATGTTTTATTTAATATATGACGCGAACATTTAGGAACACTGGGTATGCAAGGGACTAGATAAAGTTTTAAATTATCAGGAGGAGCGTACCGTTTGTCACATTTACCATTTTCGATCACATTCATTATATTGGCAGGGTTTATATTTACTGTATCATCGCAGTCATAAACTGTCTCCCATAATATATATTTTTCCGAGTGGCACAGAGCACAATATCGGTTCCTATAAAGTCTTTTAGTTGTTTCACCGAACACAGGAGTATTGTCCACGCTATCGTTGTTTGAAGGATTATCACATCCGGTCATATGACTTATGTCACTGGGATTTGATGGACAGCGATCAAAGATATAATATGCTTCGTTCTGAAGAAGGCTGCAACTATAATATATTGATGGATCAAAATATTTGGACTCATCAGTTTTCTGTTGATTTTCATTACAGCAGCATCTATCATACATATGACAGTGTTGTGCAAGAGAGCAAAATTCACAATCCGTCGTACTTAAACATTTTAGGACAGAATTTGATGTTAGAATGATGTTATTAATAAATATAGTGATAAGAAATAAAATATAGAAATAATATTTCAAGACGATTTCCATTCGGAACTGAAAATGTTGAAGCAGCAAACTTGAAGGTATCCAGGATATATACTGATATCAATTCGTTGATAAATTTTACTAGGACGACGTAATATGAATAGGTCAAAACTGAAAATGCCTCCAATGTATTTATGTCTTTGAATATAAGCAAACAAGAATGAGCTATAGCTTAAGAGTAAGTTGTTTTGGGTTATATAGTTTTCGTAGTTATACCTGCAATAGAAGAAATAAAGATATTTTACTAATAGTATTCAATAATCAAACGATGCAAGGAATTGCTTATAACAATTTGATAATATTATTTCTTTATATTTTGTACTCTTATTATTTTGTCATACTTTTACTTGTTTCAGCCATCGAAGTGCAACTTTATTGGGACACGGCAGTGAAGGTTTTAATGGAAGAAATCGACCAAAGTAATGTTTCAATATTTGGTACTTTTCCTATCGACATCTTACTAATGAAACTCTAAGTTGCGAGGACGAAAACAAACTAATAACAAATGTGAAACTGAGTTGGGACAAAAACAAACACAGACACCTGAGACATATGGTGTGCTTTAGAAAATTTTCTTAAAACAGAACATTAAATGTTACTATTAACGTAATATAATCAGATTTGTAATGTGACGCATCTTGCAATTTCACCAGTACACAAAATATAACAAGCCATTTATTGTATCTAGTGGTTTATTGAAAGAAGGCAGTTAAATTGAATAGTATAACATATATATCATTTAAGTAGTTATAACCAGTTATATAATATAAGATGTGATGTGAGTAGTCATGTGATATATGTACTGTTTATTTATATAATACAAATAACGCGACCTTGAGTGTCATAGTTGGAAAACGACACAAAACACAGTGGGCACATAAAAATTTCCATGAGAACCAAATTCGTTTTGTAAAGTGTTTGTGTAGGAAATGAAAATGTATTGTTCACCGCCTATACGCGAAATGTTTCAGAGATCAAATGATTAATGCGAATGTTTGAAATTTGTTTTGTAAATATGTAGTTTGAAAACATCGTAGTTAAATATAATACAAAAGCACTTGAGACTATTAATGCCTCGAACAAAGAAACAGAATCCCTCTCAGACACAGAGGAACATCTCCGTTGCCTTCTTTTATTTCCTTTTAAAAATTGTTGACAAAAGATATATATAGAAAAGACCCACTGGAGTAGATGAGAAATTGTGGATTGATGGAACTGTTTCAATTCCTAATAGGAAAATCAGGCATTAAGTGACATGACATTCATTCAGAAGAAAGTAGCTAAGAACGAATAATGCATCATAATAGCTAAAGTTTTACACAGCACTGTAGATGTAGTGACTTGCGATGAGATAAGAAAGAGAAGCTCAGCTACAAACAGGCCCACTTACTGGACGAAAACCAACCAACAGCAATTATGAAACTGTGCTGGAACAAATACAAACAGAGACACCTGAAGCTCCCCCCACACACTCAACTGGGACACATATCATGCTTTAGAAAGTTTTCTTTTAACAGGACATTAAATGTTACTATTGATGTAATATAATCAGATTAGTAATGTGATGTATCTGGCAATGTTACCAGTAAACAAAATATAACAAGCTATTTATTGTATCTAGTGGTTGCATTGGAAGAGGGCATGCGAATTGAATAATATGACATACTAGCAAACACGCCCGTCCTTTGGACGGTTTAAGTTGCTTTGGTGGTATTTTTTCATTAAATAATTGAATTAGCGAGAAGGTTTATGAGTAGTACGGCAATCTATGTTTCCGATTAACCTAGGAACAGAAAATCAAATTGAAGCCTGGTTATTGTGGAGGCCGTTGCACTTTAATGATCACAGAACGTAAAAGATTGAGAGCGATGCACAGCAGAGCTACTGAAGTTGTGTTACAAGAAAGCGAAGTTGTGTTACATGAAAGAGTAACAGCCACATAAATGGTATAAGGGAATTGAATGAAAATGTTGAAACTTCCCCTATGCGAGTTTACTTTTTTCAACAGTAAAGGGAGCTATTTTTTCGGAGAGAGATAAGCTGACTAAAGCCCATTTATTCTGTCTTTCCATATAACCTGTGCATAAACTAACAGCGAATGCTGTATAATGTTAAATTGGTACGGAGTTTTCTGAAAGATACGTATAGCTTTCGCTAGTGGAAGCAAAACTGTTATTTAAAGGTTGATTCTTTGGGACGAATCGTATGTGATTGCTTAAAAAAGGCTAGAACGACAATGCTAAATCGTATTGGAAACAATGGACAACAGCCGAAATATCATAATGGACAAATAAGCATCCTTAGAGTGAAACAACGCATTGGTAGGTAAAGAAAGGTCTCAACAAATAGAAGAGAGGGAAGGGAACATCATCTTTCAACTAACTCAGAATAAGTAAAGGTTAGCTTCACAAAGTTTAATGCAGTTTAACTATGGAGATTAAGGTTGCTTGGTATTGGATATTCATCGCTACAATGTTCCTAGTCAATTCAATCAACGTGGCAGGAGTACTGTCGAAATAAATAAATAGACAAAATCCTTTTACTTTTATAAAAAGATTAAAAAGTATGGAAGATCTTATATACAAAAACTATGGCCATTTAGGTCTATTTATGCGGGAGCTCTGGGCAAAATGTTTAGTGCATGACCATCCTTGTGACATAAACAACGTGTGTGTAAAGTTTGGTGAATTGTGGATATGTATGCGTTAGTCATTATACAGACACATACAGTCATTTATAATGTACTAGATATCATCTAAATAAATATAACTACTGATATAATACAAGAAATGGTGTGAACATTCATGTCATATACATACTGTCCTCTATTTATTTATTACAAATAAAACGATCTTGAGGGACATATCTGGAAACTACAATCTGCAACACAGGAAACTTTGGGAGCCGAATGAAATTTCCATGTGAATCAGATTTCGATTTCTATAGTTTCTGTGAGAGATGTGTAAATGTATTGCTCACCGCTTATTCTCAGAATGTTTCAGAGAAAAGAAATATTTAATGTGAATGCTTGAAATGTGTTTTGTAAATATGTAGTTTGAAATCATAATAATTAAACATAATACAAGATCAATTGAAATAACTGATGCCCGGAACAAAGACATAGAAACCCTCTCAGACATAGAGGAACAACTTCGTTGCCTTCATTTATTTCCTCTCTCTCAAATTTACCACGAGAAAGATTCTTGCAAAAATGTTGGATATTCCATTATGTACGGCAAATTCACTGTACTCGTTCTGCCACTTTCTCTAGACAACAAAAGTCTTGTCGAATCAGACGACTTCCTGTCTCATTGTTTCCTCCTATATGTATTTGATGTGATGTGAAGAGAATGGTTTCATGACGACAGACCACGGTTTGAGAATGTATTTGTCAGATAAGTTGATGAATTCTATTCCGATCGAAATGTATGGTGAGAATGATGGAAAAACATCCGAAAATTATAGGAATTCATTATTATCCAATTGTGGAAATATTTCTTAGTCCTTGAGAGAAAATCAAAATAGTGAAGTCGGTTTAAAAATCTTTGACCCTAGATATAATCGTAAAAAGTATCGCCGGAGAAGATGAGAAGTTGAGATTGGTGAAATTGCGTAGCCAGAGGAAACACTGTTGGAATTTCTAATATTAAAGCCCGTTGAAGGTTATGAGAAACGTCATCACAATTTTTATTTTATTATAAATCTTAATGTTTATGTATATCATTGTCTCATTGTCATAAACGTAAAGAAGTCTGATATACAATGCATTAAGTGGTGTGACGTTAGAGACTTTTACAATATAGTTTAAAGAATGCAGCGGTACTATTAGCTGTATATTGTGGTAGAACATCTGTTGTTTAGAATATCTGTTGTTTAGAATATCTCCGAAGAAGTATCAATCATTGTAGTGATGTTTCATGTCAGGTATTTGTCGAGATTGCTTGAGGAATCATTGAAATATCAGCGTTTGAGAAATCGATGTAATTTCGTATTTTAAGAGACATACGTTGAACATTTCGGCAGACAATCTTTGTTAAGAGAAATGACAAAGAAATGAATAAACCGACGAAAGAGTTTAAAATGCAAAATAGTAGAGAAAATTCGTCAATCTTCGTAAACGTATAAAGGAATGCAAACATCCATGTTAAACCCATGATGAAGCTTAATTTTACGTAAATAAAGAACACCTTTTTGTTTTGTTTTGATAAATATTTTGAAGAACATTTACTGGTCAGATACAACTCTCTAATAGTGAAGCTGTACGCTATAATATTAATGCATAAAATAATGATAACAGGAATTGCCAAGAACCAAAGCAAACTGTTCACGTTTGTAATCCAGCAAATACCAATTCCATATTCTGGAGAAAGTCCATGATTTCCAGGTGTGTACTCAAATATCAGTGACACTGATACTATTACAAGTGGAGAGATCCAAGCATATAAGGAATATAATACAAGTCTTTTAGTATCCTTTTCTGAACTCCGAAGTTGTGTAAGTCTTGAGAAAGTGTGCCAGGCATCAAATGACATGACATTCATCCAAAAGAAAGTCGCTAGAAAGGAATAATGCATTACAACAGCTAAAGACTTACACAACACTGTAGATGTAGTGACTTTTGTTGAGATAAGAAAGAGAAGCTCAGCTACAAACAATGCTGATAAAAGACTAATGAGTAATTTACCTGGTAAGGTACGGAGATCAGGTATACAGAGATAAACTAGAATAGTAACTGCTAGAGCAGGAACAGAGATTGCTAGTCCCACTAATGTGATATAGCTCTCAATTTCGGAGTATTTTGATATTTCATTGTTATCATTCTTTACACAGATACTTAAACCATCTTCATCAATACTAAATTCTGATTGATTGAGCCAACGTTGGGTAGTATTTAAATAGAGAAGACCATCACCAGAGATATGATATTCAGAATCCTTTAATCTCGTCGCTGTACAATTTAAGATAGGGTGATAAAAATTCGTGCGACAACGCATTGTGTATTTATCGTAATTGGTGTATTTTGGACAAAATGGCAATTTCGTTTCAATTACAGTACCGCCTTTCAGTTCTTTAATGATTAAATATTTGTTATTATAATCAAAAATGATAGTTAACGAATACCGTTTTTTAACGGTACCTCTAGAAGCATTGCAGCATTCGATGTTGAGTTTAATATATTTCATTGACAATGTACACTTTATCTTAGTAATGTTATGTATATATTTAGAAAGCTGACAGTGATGTTCTAATGTTTTATTTAATATATGACGCGAACATTTAGGAACACTGGGTATGCAAGGGACTAGATAAAGTTTTAAATTATCAGGAGGAGCGTACCGTTTGTCACATTTACCATTTTCGATCACATTCATTATATTGGCAGGGTTTATATTTACTGTATCATCGCAGTCATAAACTGTCTCCCATAATATATATTTTTCCGAGTGGCACAGAGCACAATATCGGTTCCTATAAAGTCTTTTAGTTGTTTCACCGAACACAGGAGTATTGTCCACGCTATCGTTGTTTGAAGGATTATCACATCCGGTCATATGACTTATGTCACTGGGATTTGATGGACAGCGATCAAAGATATAATATGCTTCGTTCTGAAGAAGGCTGCAACTATAATATATTGATGGATCAAAATATTTGGACTCATCAGTTTTCTGTTGATTTTCATTACAGCAGCATCTATCATACATATGACAGTGTTGTGCAAGAGAGCAAAATTCACAATCCGTCGTACTTAAACATTTTAGGACAGAATTTGATGTTAGAATGATGTTATTAATAAATATAGTGATAAGAAATAAAATATAGAAATAATATTTCAAGACGATTTCCATTCGGAACTGAAAATGTTGAAGCAGCAAACTTGAAGGTATCCAGGATATATACTGATATCAATTCGTTGATAAATTTTACTAGGACGACGTAATATGAATAGGTCAAAACTGAAAATGCCTCCAATGTATTTATGTCTTTGAATATAAGCAAACAAGAATGAGCTATAGCTTAAGAGTAAGTTGTTTTGGGTTATATAGTTTTCGTAGTTATACCTGCAATAGAAGAAATAAAGATATTTTACTAATAGTATTCAATAATCAAACGATGCAAGGAATTGCTTATAACAATTTGATAATATTATTTCTTTATATTTTGTACTCTTATTATTTTGTCATACTTTTACTTGTTTCAGCCATCGAAGTGCAACTTTATTGGGACACGGCAGTGAAGGTTTTAATGGAAGAAATCGACCAAAGTAATGTTTCAATATTTGGTACTTTTCCTATCGACATCTTACTAATGAAACTCTAAGTTGCGAGGACGAAAACAAACTAATAACAAATGTGAAACTGAGTTGGGACAAAAACAAACACAGACACCTGCAGCCACCCCACACTCCCATACTGGGACATATGGCGTGATTTAGGAAATCTTTTTATAACAGGACATTATATGTTTGTATTGACGTAATATCTGGTCATCCCATAAATAATACGAGTTTTTAAATATTTCTTTTATTATTCAGAATTAAGATAAACAAATTTCTTTTTCAATCTAAAATATACTCTCTTTCATTTTCTACAATGATATTTCATCAATCTTGCAAGGCCCCTCTTCCAAAATTTACTTGTGTATGCCGAAAAATACTCATGTACTTTCCTGACCTCGTCTACAGAATTCATAATTTTCAGTCCAAATGATTTTGAAGAGTGTGGAATAAATGATAATCAGATGGGGGCAATGTCCGGTGAATATAGTGGGTGGGGCATCGTTTCTCATTCAAACTGTTCCAGCCTGTGGAATTTCGTTCTCTCTGTATGTGGACGAGCATTATCCTGATAGAAGAGCACCTTCCATCTTGAAACCAAAGATGGTCATTTTCCTTCTAGCTCTGATTTGAATGACTGGTTAAATGACCAAATCCAAGCTTCTCAGCTAGTTTTTCAACAGTTACGATGGGATTTTGTTCCACCAGGTTTGCAGAACGCTGTCGTCGAGCTCTACAGATGTTCTAGGACAAGGCTCGTCTTCTAGTCTGTAGTTTTCGGCTCGGAATTTCTGGAACCACTGTTGACAAGTTTTATGCTTATTGTCCGATCCCCAAATACTGCATTAATATTCCTCGCACTTACAGTTGCGTTGTTGCCTTTATTGAACTTATAAAGCAAAATATATGCCTAATATGCTCCTTTGTCACTTCCATTATAGTTTCGAAAAAGTAACTGTTAAACTCGAACTGCACTCTTCAAAACGTGCACTAAGAATAAGGACAAGATAAAATTACTACTTGGTTTTATAGCAAGTTGATGCAGGTAATTCATCCTGTTCCCCTACGAATAAATCGCATTATATATGGGATTACCCAGTATAATCTGATTGGTAATGTGACGCATTTTGCAATGTCACCAGTACACAAAATATTAATGGACTTTTATTGTATCAACTCGTGTATTGAAAGAAGTAACTTAATATGTATAATATATCATATATCATTTCAATAAATATAATCAATTATGGAATATAAGATGAGATGTAAGCAGTCGTGTCATATACATGCTGTTTCTCTCTATATTACAAATAACACGATCTTGAGGGTCATATTTGAAAGGCTATAATCTGCAACACTAGAAAATTTGGAAACATAAAATTTCCATGTGAGCCAAATTTGTTTCCTACGGCGTTTATGATAGAAATGAAAATGTATTGCTCACCGCGTATACACGAAATACTTTAGAGAGAACAAATAGTTAATGTGAATGTTGAAATGTGTTTTGTAAATATGTAATTGGAAAACATCGAAGTTTAATATATAACACAAGAGCAATTGAAACAACAGATACCGGAACAAAAACATAGACACCCTCTCAGACATAGAGGAACATCTCTGCTGCTTTCTTTTATTTCCTTCTTCACAAATTTACCTCGAGAAAGACTCTTAGAAAAATGTTGGATATTTCATTACGTACGGCAAGTTTACTGTGCTCGTTCTGTCAATATTTTCTACATAACAAAAATCTTGGCGAATCAGACCACCTCCAATTTCATTGGATTCTGCTATAAGTATGTGATGTGAAGAGAATGGTTTCATGACGACAGACCACATTTAGGCAAGTGGATTCTTTTACGATCGAGAGCTGTGGAGAGTGATCAAAGACGAATATATTCGGAATTCGAAAGCATTTGAAATGTTATAGGAATTCAGTGTTATCCAATTGTTTAAACATTTATTAGTCCTTAAAAGAAACTTAAAATACTGAAGTCGGTTAAAAGCTGGTTGACAATAAATAAAATCACAAAATGTCCCCTGGAGTAGATAAGAAGCTGAAATTGATGAAACTGTGCTTTAGTTACTAATATGAAAGCCCGTTGAAGGATATCAGTGACGCCCTCACAGTCTGCATTTTATTATAATTCTTAGCGTTTATATCATTATCATAAATGTAAAGTAGTCTGATACAAAATGCAACAAGTGTTGTGACGTTACAGGCCTTACAATGTAGTTTATAGAACGCAGCATTACTAAAGGTTGTGTACTGTGGTAGAATGTTGTCTAGAATATTTCCGGAGAAATTTCTATTATTTTAGTGACGTATCATGTTGGGTATAGGTCGACATTGTTTCAGTAATTGTCAAAACATCAGCATCTGAGGAATTGACATATTTTCGTATTTTAAGAGACATATGTAGAAAACTGCGACAGACGATCCTTGTTAAGAGAAATGACAAAGAAATGAATAAACCGACGAAAGAGTTTAAGATGCAAAATAGTAGAGAAAATTCGTCAATCTTCGTAAACGTATAAATGAATGCGAACATCCATGTTAAACCCATAATGAAGCTTAATTTTACGTAAATAAAGAACAGCCTTTTGTTTTGTTTTGATAAATATTTTGAAGAAATTTTGTAGGCCAAATATAATTCTCTAATAGTAATGCTGTACGAT
>JARUKP010000206.1:0-12970 GCA_029874955.1 Octopus insularis | reverse complement strand
ATCAGAACCCATTATTATTACTGAGAGTGAGAGAAAAACTATTTTACAACACTTGTTCTGGCTCTTTGTATTTTGCGTTCAAATCCTGCCATGGTCACCTTTGCTGTTCATCTTTTTCGGAATCAAAATAAAAGTTAAGTACCAATCAAGTACTGGGGTTGATGTAATTGACTAACACTCTCTCTCAAAATTTTGTGCCTTGTGCCTGTTGTAGAAAGAATTATTTTTATTATTATTGATCTTGCAGGATATTTAACATATCAGATAAAATGATTAGTGTCATTTCTTCTGGCTCTTTATGTTCTGAGTTCAAGTTCTACTGAGGTTACTTTTGCCTTTTGGGGTTGATAAAATAAGTACCAATTGGGCAATCGTGTCAATGTGATGCCCTTCCCCAATAACTGCTGACCTTGTACCAGAATTAGAAAAAATTATTTTCAATTTGTTGTATTCCTATCACTCTAAGTGTACCTCCCTCAACAATTATATTTGTGATTTGTCTTATAATGTCATCCTTCCTCTTTCCCCTATTCTTGTAGTAATAGATGAAATTATATTATTTTTATTATGATCATTTTTCCCCAGGAATTATTTTAGATGTAAATTTACAAATTATTTTCACTTTTTAATTTATTTTCTTCCAAAAGTATATTCTATTTTTGGATTCTTTTGTGATAGCATTTTATATTGGTTGCTTTTATTGTCTTTGAGGCTTTACAAAAAAGAAGATATTTGTTGCAGTGTTCTTGTAAACCATATTTTTGTTGCCCTCATCCTGTACCCTTTCCAGGAAAAATAGATATCATCATCATCATCATTATCATTGTTATTTAAAGCAGTGAACTGGCAGAATTGTTGGCATGCCAAGCAAAATGCTTAGTGACATTTCATCCGTTTATGTTCCAAGTTCAAGTTCTATCAAGGTCAACTATGCTTTTTATCCTTTCAGGGTCAATAAAATAAGTACACTGATAATCGACTTAACCCCCACCCTGAAATTGCTGGCCCTGTGCTAAAATTTGAAACCAATATTGTAATTACATTTATTATATAATGAGTTCAGGATGAAAAGAAAAGCGAATAACATTTTCAGTTACCTGTGATTCATTTGGTTGTGAAGACTTTGCTCGCCTTCCTTGTTTTGCAATCTGGAAAAACAAAATGGAAAACAATCTGGAAAACAAAAATAGCTAATAGTACATATGGTATCTTTTTTTTCTTTTTTTTAATTGCTTCAGTCATTGCACTGAGGCCATGCTGGGGCACCGTCTTGAAACATTTAGTGAAAGAAATTGACCCCAGTACTGGTTTTTAAATCTGGTACTTATTCTGTTCGTCTCTTTTGCTGAACTGCTAGATTATAGGGATATAAATAAGCCAACACTGGCTGTCAGGTGATGGGGGGAAACAAACACAAACACAAAGACACAGACACACATATATATGACAGGCCTTCACATAGTTTCCAACAACTAAAATCACTCACAAGGATGGCCTGGAGTTATCCTTGGCAAGTAGAAGATACTTGCCCAAGGTACTGCACAGTGGGACTGAACCTAAAACCACAAAGTTGCAAAGTGAGCTTCTTAACCAAACAAGCCATCTCTGTACTGAAATAATTTTTTAATTCAAATCCAACCTCTGCATCATAACTAAAATTATAACAGATAAGTGAAAGATAATTGATCAAGTGAATGAGACATCAGAAGCCCAGTGCATGTAAATTTAAGCTACCAACTACAATATTATGTGTTAAAACATAGGTTTTTTTTTACTGTTTAATCAGAGAAGGAAGGAGAATGCAAATGATTCATATTTTTCTCAGGGCCTCCTAGGCTATGAAATTGCTCTCAAACTGGAGACTTGGTCTGAATGTTTGCAACAGAGCAAGCTATGCTAAAAGTATCCAAGCTGCTAGGTAGTTGTATTAAACAAGGTGATAGATTAAATTTGCCAGCCAGTAACTTAAACTGTAAAGGGCCTGAACAAGCTGCTACAAGGTTTGGCACTCTGACAATACTGTTAATTCACTGGACTGGTACTTTATTTCATTGGCATCAAAAAGCTGGCAAGATTTTAACTTGGTGTACAGAGGGTTAAAACAAACACAACATTATTATTACAGAAAAAAAATCATAAAGTTCGAAATGTCTATTTACCTTCAATATTTTACATCCTTTGTCCCATGCTAGCATGGGTTGGATGAATACATCTTACTGAGGCAATGTTTTAAAGCCTGATACTTTTCCTGTTGCTAATCCTTATCTGTTTTTCAAGTAAAGGATTATTTATTCCACTCTTCTTTAAAAGCACAGAGCTATAGAGAATGATTTTCTAACGGGTAATGTCAACAAATGTAACTGGTTTATTTGTTTTAGCTTAACACTTTCATAAGAAGCACTGAACATTCACACACATATATGTATACATGTACATACACAATGTAGAAGTAAAATAGTTGAATAGACAAAGTATTGGGCCAGTAGGTCTTGGATCCCGAGTTCAGTACACCTTTCTCTGGAATACTAATTAGCTGTCAAAAATGAACATCAAATTACCAATCAACAGAGCTGATCATGCAGGGATACCATTCGTTACAAAGAATCAAGCAATCAATTCTATTAATTGCAAAGATCATTCAGTGACAGTTGAAACTATAATCTCCACAATATGGATGAATTTCTAAACATCACTTGCTTGCTAATTGCTAAGTGCGGTCTCTTCCTGAATTATGAGACATTCTCTTGAAGGAGATAAAAGTTATGTTCAATTCATCTGACCTTAGCTTATTACAAGTACTTATTCCATTGAACACCAATGCAAGAGAAAAGTCAATCAATTCAGAACTGCAATACATAGAACTAGATACTATAGTGCATCCAATGCTGTCACCTGATAACAGAAGTTATTTTTAGTTACTTAAACAAGAGAAGAAAAGAAAGAAAAAGAAAAGAGAAAAGTTCAACAGCATCCGATGTTTTAAAATTGACAAAAAGTAAAATATGAAGCTATAAAATATTTCTAAAGTAGAAATTACTGTGAACCGAAACTGAATCACAGAGTAATAATGTCTTTTTATTTAGTGCGATATTTTTGAAGGTTACCCAGAGTAAAATCAGTTGAATTTGATGTTTATCTTATTAACCCTACTGAGATGAAAGGCAAAACTGTTTATTCAGGAACTGAACTCAGAATTGTCAGTTATCAAATATCTTCACCAAATTCACAATTCTTAGATCAGAAAATAATGACTTCATATATTTATATCAGGTTATACAATTTTAGGCTAAATAAAGTCAATTTTTGTCAGACCACTTATAAATGTTACCAGAAGCATGTAGTCAGGTATAACTAATTGTATGTTTAAGTTTTCGGAGACTAAACTGGCTTCCACTTCAGACTTGCAGAGTGAGGGCAGTTACTAGGAACACAGTAGAGCAGAGGATTGGCAGAATTGTTAGAGCGTCAGGTGCTTTAACAATTCAGAGGTTATGGTTTTGACTGTGACTGAATTATCATTGCAGTAGAATTGATTGCTTGACCTTTCATGGTCAGTGCTATCTATACTTGCAATATCTCTTATGGCACTTTGTATTGAATTTCTGGGTGGTAGACTTGTTACATTATTCAGTTGAAGACCATTAACTGGTACCTCGGTTACTTCAGCACAAAGATTTAGATCAGGTCTCTAGTTTGAGGATAATTTTCTCACTTCCATTAGTCTTGAAGGTCTCTGAAAATACAATGGGTCATGTACTCTAACCCTCCTCTCTCCGATAAATATAAATACCCTTCTTTTAACTTACACTATTGTACTCAATAGTTAGGTAGCACCTAATGTAATGTTAACAACTATCTAGAAATAGCACAAAGACTTAAAAATTCAGGGTTAGTGTTCAGTGGACTATAAGACGACTGGGAATGAAGCACATCTTAGCTTTTGTTAAAGAATGTCTCCAAGAGAAGGATCTATTTTGTTCACAACTACACAGGAGGTATGACTGGATAAGTAATGTGGGCCCAGCAGCTCTGGAAAGCAGCCAAATTAGGAGCAAGACAATTCCAAGCATAAATCCTCACAGTCTGTTAGGGCCCAAAAAGTGGCAATGGCTAAGGGAATCAACCCAACAGGAAATTGCGTCAGAAGAGAATTTTGGCCACCACTAGATTAATAATTATATTTTTATTTAGCCAATAATTGGAAGGGAGAAGTAAAGCAGACTTTATTAAACTAGTATATTACTAGTACTTGCTTTATAGAATAATACCAGAAACATAAAGGAAGAAGTTTCTTCCATTGGGATTTGAACTTGGGACAAATCTAAGCATTTAATTGTGACTTCTACTGAACACTTACCATTTTGAAGTCTGCTTGATTCAATGAGGACCTGAGGCTAAGCAACAACAAACGATTTTTGGCAGGTCGAATTCACCTCAGAAATTACCTACGTATTAGTCTAATGACACCAGTAGCATAAAATGGAAACATAACTGGGATATCAGAGCGGAATTCTTGCCCAACCCTTCGTGTAGTGTGGGCCAAAAAAATTCCATGATAGCCAGAATGTGAGGAACAGTAAGAAAATAGGTTAACAATAATTCCAGGACTCCATCAACCAGGGTTGATTATGTATCCTTTTGCACATGGAAAGTTGCTATCCAGGGCACAATCTAGAAGACTAGCCTTTACTTATTCAACAAGTCTCCATCTTGATGTCACCTATGTCCAACGAAAAATGGGCTGATACAACTTGGCCCCCGTGTTGTTACAGTCAAATTTAAAGAGTCAGAACAAGAAATTTTGTCTAATATCTTAAAAGTTCTACTACTTTGACACTTCAATTTTAAAAGCTGGAAGAGTGAAAGGCGGATTTGAGGTTTTAACCTTGAAAGTTTAGAGACAGAACAAACACTATGAGGTTGACACTCTAATGATTTTGCCAGCATGTGTCAGAAATAAAGGAGCAAACACTTAAAAAAAAAAATAAGCCCTATAATCTGGATTCAAGCTTAGGAAAGGAATCAATGTCATGACGTTTTACCTCTCTTCTAAAAATGTTAGACTTGATGTTAGCCTGGAAACGGTAAGGGAGGCAACTCCAGTGCGTCCTCTGCGGTATTTTATGAAAGTGATGTTAATCAGCATTTATGTCTACTTCACATGCAAGCCTGAGGACATTATCATCGCTCCTGCATTGGTTGTGTTGTCACATTAAGTGTTTTATGTAAGTCGCTTTTACAAGAAGTTTCCAAACTTCTTGTAAAAACTTTATTTTTGACAATTGAATTTATTTCGATCATAAATTAACGAAAAGAATATTTATAGTAAATTCCATGTGATTAAAAATATATATAAGATGAAGTCAGAAAATAAATTATTTATTGTTTTACTGCCATAGGCTACTTTTGGAAAGAAAAAGGAGTTTCATCTACACAAATAAAACGAAACACAAAAGACTTTTATGTAATCGGTTGCTTGCAAGATTTTAATCAATAAAGAGATGCATTTAGACAAACTTGACTACAATCACATATCAAATAATATGGATAAGAATGGTTACGATTAATAATGCAAATATAAAGCCTCGATTTTCTATGAAATAGTAAAATGAGGACTGTTATGGTGCCTTTTCTAAATACTATCAAACAATATAAAGAAAATATCGAACTAATTTCTCGTTAGGTTTCGTCAATGTAACAGAAATCAACGAAATATACATCGACAAACATGCTGGATTCTTTAAAAAGGAGACTTTACATTTCAAGTTCTAAACAAAGTGGACATTAATTGGTTGATTTGTTTAGTTCCATATCCCCGTGTTATAGGCTCGTGCAAATAATATTTATTAAAGATGCTAGAGTCAGCATCCCTAACAACAACTGCCACAACAATAATGTTAAGAATGTGGCAAGAACAATATTTTAAAGAGCTGTCTTACATATACACATAATCACTACGAATTGACTTTGATCTAAAAAAATAGTGAAATAACCTGTAGATTAAACTCACTCGCGCTTTCGCTTCTCCGATCTCTAAGTCCTCCATGTTGTATTTATATACATGACCGGTTGCTTGGGGACGAGACTAGGGGAGGTCACTGTTGTTTCTGAGAAGGTACCAAGCGAGGTAACTGCTATATTTCATTTTTTTTTTTTCTTCACCGCTGCAGATGATTATAGTTATGGTGTTAGTATTATCTGTTGGTATTGTACAATGGACAAGACGGCGAGCTGGCCGAAACGTTAGCACGTCGGGCAAAATGCTTAGCGGTATTTCGTCTGTCTTTACGTTCTGAGTTCAAATTCCGCCAAGATCGACTTTGCTTTCATCTTTTCGGGGTCGATAAATCAAGTACCAGTTGTGTACCGGAATCGATCTAATCGACTGCCCCCCACTCTCCAAAAATTTCAGGCCTATTGCCTAGAGTCGAAAAAAATGTACTACAGACCTAAGGATGCAGTTTATGCACCGTTATTAATGCCTAGTTATGTTAAGACAACCTAACTATTGTTGGCTCAGTCCACGAGGCTGTAAATACATACAATACCCAGCTGATCCATTATGGAACATTCCCTATCCTCAGCACAGTTACAAGTGTTTTTGTCAGCATCATCCTCGTTATCATCCCTTTTAATTTCATTAGAAATTTCTGTAAATTTCAACTTTGTTATTAATGTACAATTTCTCACTCCATCATCTCACAAATGTCTGGACCACAAGACTAACCCAGGAACTCCAAAATTTTGAGTCATGCTGATTTGATCTTTTAGAATTCCCCCAGAAGTTACTATGTTTTCTATAATCACAAAATTCAACTGAAAACAGAGTGGCTGAGATGGAAGGAACAAGCAAAAGATTTTAAACATTTCTGTTTTATTCTATCGGAATACTTCTCACATTGCTCATGTTCCACATTTAAACATTAAAAGCTGATCAATTTCTAGAAAATATCAGAGAGAGAAAGAGAGAGAGAGTGTGTGTGTAGAAAGTGGGAGGAAACAGTCATTCACTAGGAATGCAATAAAGAACAAGTTTTATTTTTACTACAGGACCAACACCTGGGCACAGCTTAAATGGTGGGATCAACTTTTAATCTATGGTAGCCTGAAACAAAAATGTGCAATAAATGTTTTCTAATATAGCCCAAGGTATATATTATACATGTGTACATGTATGTGTGCATGCATGTGTGTATGTGTGTATGTATACATACATCTGGCTAGATGTGTAAATATTCATACGCACACACACACACATAAACATACATACGTACATATATATATTGAAAGAGGGGAGACAGAGAGAGAGAGATATTAAATTTTTCCTTGAAATCCTCACTGTCTTTTGGTCAGACACTACTTTCACCACACCACACACCTGTCTTAATCTATTCTTGCTAATGAGAAACAATTACACACTTTCACCAGCGATGTCCTGATTCATAGCGTCACATTACTTTTGCAATTTAGAACATCTCACACCTCTGATTCTCATGCCACAGAACATTGCCAACACTCTTAAATTCTGCTTCTGTCCTTGCTAAATATACCTGCTGTCTAGCTTCTCTTTTTCCTTACCTGATATTGTTCCTTACTCTCCCTATTTCTACCATCTTTCCAGACTTGTCACTTAGCTTTTATAGCTGTTTCTACTGTCTCTTCTGTTTGTTAGAATGATACTCTATCCACACATCTGATCTATGGCTTACAATTGATTGTTTTATAAATCTAGTTAACTTCTATATTACAAGTCTCTAAATGATCTTCACCCTTGACATATGTTTTACTTTTACTTCTCTGGTCTTCTAAAGTGATATTTTATCTTTCATATCTTCTTTCTGTAGATGTTGTGTTTTGGGTCAATCTAGCTTTTAAGCTAATCAATAGTCTGAATTGAATGATGCATTTTTCATTAGGGAAAAAAAATGTAGTATTCATGAACATCTGCCTATTGCATTTTCTGATGTGTATAAGGTCTATCTATCTTCTGGCTTGTATACTTACCTGATTGGCTGACTGTTTCCTGAAGTTAGTATCACAAATAAGTAGGTCATATGCATCACAGAACCCTCTTTATTCCTTGTTTTGTACACACAGCCACCATTGTACATCAGTATACTTATCATGGTTCTGCTCAATATGACCTTTAAAGTTGCTGATGTAATTATTAAGGGCTACTGAGGTTATCTGCAAGAGAGCCCCATAAAAACAGTTGTTTGCTCATCATTAGCCCTGATTGTGGTGCTTATGTAGAGATCTCATGTGTTGTCTGTCACTACTCTAATATTATCATTCTGTCAGCTACTTACCACAAGTACTTTATTTATCCACCTGTCTGCCAAAAATATGTCTTTAGTGTTGTAACTCACTCTGAAGAATTTCTTGTCCATGTGGTATCTTACTTCTTGTACACAACACATATCTACTTTCTTCCACTCAAGTATCTCTATAACTACACTCTCTGTATATTATATCTACCTTTCATTGTGCTAGCACTGGTGTTAGTAACCCTGAAAGTTTGAAAGTTTGCACTTGACAGTGATAGGAAAGCTTTTGTAGGGTTTTTAGTTTTAATATAATAACTAAAACCCCTACAAAAGCTTACAATATATACAATACTATATATTATTGATAAAATATTAAAATAGCAGTGGTATTTCAACCTAATGAGGCTGTTGGCCTGATCTCTATTCATGCGTGTGCGTATGGTAGGGGCAGGGTCAAGCCAATGGATTGAAAGTACTTGCAATTAATGTACTTTGTCACATACTGTGCCACACAGATTCTGCCTAAGGTTTACTTTAAGGGAACATATATCTGTTCTCTTAAAGTAATTAGTCATAATAATATTAGTCATTAGTATGATTCAAGTGGTTATCCAGCTGATCAAACATCTGGAATACTCATGGCTGAGACTGATGGAGATCCATTTACTAATTGTTTTTGCCCAGAGATAACCTGTGTGCAATGTATTGAGTGCAAATATATTGAGAGAAAAGTTGGGTATAAGAGGAATTAAATGTAGCATGTAAGAGAGAAGACTACGTAGGTTTGGACATGTGATGCGTATGAATGAGGACAGCTACATAAAGAAGTGCTGATCCCTGAAAGTGGATGGTACCTATGGAAGAAGGAGACCAGGAAGACGTGGGATGAAGTGGTTAGGACCAATCTCAGGATGTTGGGCCTCACAAAGGAAATGACAATGGACTGAGCTGTCTAGTGGTATGAAGTTCTAGAGAAGACCTGCCCACATCAGTGAAACTGAGTTCTAGAAGCACTGTGTGCCCCACCCACACTTAATACAAAAACTTCTCACACACTCTACCACAACAAACCAAACTATGTCTCTACATCTCTTCTCTTCCTCACATTTCCACTTCATACACTATGCTTACTTCCCACTCCCCAAAACTGTCCTCTTGGCCCTGTACCACTATATCATTACTCTCCACTAGCCTCTGACTTGTGTGTTCCACCCACATACCCTGCCTCACTGTATTATTGCAATCTGCTAGCCCCCCGACCTGTGTGTTCCACCCATACATAACAAGAAAACTTTTCACTCACTCTACCCCAACAAACCAATCTGCATTTCCACATCTCTTCCTCACATTTCCTCCTTCATACACTATGCCTACCTCTCACTCTCCAATCCTGTCCTCACGGCCCTGTTCCTCTGTATCATTCCTATCTAGTAGCCTCCCAACTCTATATATATCCAGATTTTCGCCACTCCCTCCCCACCTCCACACTCTTTAGTCATGCTTCCTTTGCAATATGCTGCCATTTATACTATGGTGTTCAAACTTCAAGGGTATGCCCTGGCACTTGCCACCATCTGTATCTCTCTCTTCTTTTACTCAACCATCCTATTTATATTCTGATTCCTGTCCCTTGTGAGTATGCCTGGCATTCTGCCACCATCTCTATCCTGTTGTCTTCCACTCTCTCTCTCCTTCCCCTGCACTTTCCTCAGGCTGGGTAACCATATACTGCTTTTGGGTAACCATGTACCTCCATGAAGACAGGTTTCTGTCTTCATTCTCTCTCTCTCTCTCTCTCTCTCTCACTCTCTCTCTCTCTCCAGCCAGGTAACCTTGTACCTCTTCTACAGCAAGACCCCTGTTTCTGTCTCTCTGTCTCACTATAACCTTTCATCATCCGACACAAGATCATCTCCTCCAATGATTCCTCCCTTGAAAGTTTTTTTTTTTTTTATGTCTTTCAAGTATTTGGTGATCCTGTTAGTGCAGGTGCCACTTAAAAGCACCCAGTCCACACTCTAAAGTGGTTGGTGTTTGGAAGGGCATCCAGCTGTAAAAACCTTGCCAAAACTGACCTCGTCTGTGCTTGTGCCATGTAAAAATCACTAAGTCCACTCTACCAAGTGGTTGGTGTCAGGTAGGGCATCCAGCTATAAAACTCCTGCCAAAACAGTCACAGAAGTCTGGTACAGGCTTCTGTCTGACTGGCTCTTATGAAACTGTCCCACCCATGCTAGCATGGAAGGTGGACGTCAAACGATGATGATAATGATGAATCTTGTATGTATGTGTGTCAGTTAACATTTCTTTTGGTTACCTTTAAAGCCTTACTCTATATTGCAATGTAACAAATGACAGCTGATGTGTTTTCAGATATTGCTATCTTCTCATCATACTTATCAGCTGATATTATAAAGATATCTTATCTCAATCTTAATCAGTATAATCATTGATGACCTAATTAGCCGTAACGTCCTTATTGTTAGGAGAAATGGTAGGGTACTGAAGAGTACATGACTTCAATATATTTAGTTTATCTTTGCATTCTATATCCAACATACACAAGGTTCAACTTTGCTACACATCTTGTGGATGATAGTTGGGAAAAGGGTGTTTATTAATATAACCAACAGTAATAGTCTGTTAGCTTACATCTCCTAGCTCCTCCCCTTTTTACTTTATCATCATCATTGTTGTTGTGGGCTTTGTCATAGTAACACAATAAATCGTTGGTAAACTTCACAGATTTGAAAATAAAATATATATTTATATCATTACATGAAGAGACCAAAGACTTTAGTCTTTAGTCTTATACTGAACTGAAATGATGGCTTGAATGAATTCTAGTAGCATTCTAAAGTAAGTACTAGTAACAAACTACTTCCTCTCTGTTATTCTGTTTTTACTTTTGATACATTACCTATTCTCATCTAATTACACATTACTAAAGAGGAAACAAGAGTTTCGTGTGGTTAGGAAGTGAACTTCTTAACTACACAACCATGCCTACCCTTTGACCATGCCTACCCTTTGACCATGCCTACCCTTTGACCATGCCTACCCTTTGACCATGCCTACCCTTTGACCATGCCTCTGCATGTGTGTATGTGTACAAGGTGTATTCTAGAAGGCTTGAGACTTTTTCAGGGAAGATATTTATTTATTTCAAAGAAGTACAAAACTCTAATCTCCTTCAACATAAGTTCCTCTGACTTCAATGCATTTGTAATGCTCCAACCACTTCATGAAGGTCCATGCAGATTCTCAAAAGTAAAGGTATCAAGACCTTTGTCACAGTCTCTTTTATCTTCACCTTTAGCTTGGGGAACAATAAAAAATCACAGGTAGGATGAGGGACAGTTTCTGATGCCCATCTCTGCCGAGTAGTTGGTTACCAGGATAGAACTGTGAATTGCTGTTTTGTATTGGTGCATGTGCTCTGGCTTTTTGTGATGAAATCTCTCCCTGAACTTACTTAAAACCTCCACAAAGTACTCTCTGTTGACCAAGTGACCTGTAGGGATCCAGTGAAAGTAGATGATGCCTTGCTATAAGAAAAGGGGATCATCATGAATTTCCCAGTGGACATGCTTTGCCTAGCCTCTTGTGCCACTAAAAATTTGATGCTCAGATTATACAAGTTAATCGATTGGCATTCTGGAGCTTTTCATATGTTTCTGTAGTGTTTTTGTCCAGTTTCGAACAAAACTTTATTCACATCCCACCTGCATTCTGCAGACTAACCAACTGTGACAAGCAGCATTATGTAGGGTGTGTTTAAAGTGTTGTTATAGCCATTTCCTCCAATCTGGAATGACAAAAGTTGGCAATCAGCTTATTAGATGTATCATAATAAAATACTAAAATTACAATAATCAAGGACAGTTATTACAACCTCTCCTAGAAAACTTACAAAACTTCTGAAATACACTTTATGTGTATGTGTGTGTATCTGTCTCTGTGTGTGTGTGTGTGCATGCATGCGTGCATGTATGTGTGATATATCACAGTTCATCTAACTGATGAAACTTAATTACTAAGAGTGTTCTACAACTAATTAGAAATTCTTATTGTAAATATATATCAACAAAAACAGTCAGAAGAAACCAAGGGAATTATTATTGCTGGCAGTACTAAACATATCAAATAATCATATTGTGAAGGTTTTAAAAGATTTAGTAAAAGTTGTTGTGCCTTATTGGTACGTTTGATAAAAAACTGACCTTATTTTGAGAGATAGGAGAAGTATTGCTTTGAATAAACAAAATGATAGCATTGATTAATTTAGTCAAAGCTTATTAAATTTTATGAGAAAATACTTCGATATTTAATTTATTTGGTTTTAGATGTTTTCTTTTAATACTTCAAGGGGTCTAGGTTTGTTATGTTGTAGTAAGTAGTTTTCTGATAGCGGTAAAATATTGTGTAGCATAGGTAGAGCCAGTGTCTGACTATTTTGTACTTTAGGTAAGGTCAACTACTTTCAATCAAAAAATAAAAATTAAATTATCTGAAATACATTTTATAGAGAACATGAAAACATTATAATTACTAAAATAATAAATAGAATTAATAATGGTTTTAAATTTTGGCAAAAGACCAGCAATATTGGGAGACATGTAAGCCGACTACATCAACCCCAGTGCTCAACTGGTACTTATTTTATTGACCCCAAAAGGATGAAAGGCAAAGTCTCTCTCAGC
>JARUKP010000205.1:0-12972 GCA_029874955.1 Octopus insularis | reverse complement strand
CATTATCATCATCATCATCATCATCATCATCATCATCATCATCATCATCATCATCATCATCATCATCATCATCATCACCTCCACCATCATCATTTTAGCTGTAGCATTTTTGTTACTTTTTGTCGTTTTCATTCTTTGTTAATCTTGTTGCTCCTGTTAACATATCGTTGGGTTTTTTTTTTATGATTGTGATAATGTTGTTCTCGCTGCTTTAGTACATGCTAATTTTGATATTAATGTTGTAGGATTTAATATCAGCGTTATTGATAATATAAGATTTGTTTTTATTCTTGCTCTGTTTTTTAAGGTTTTTTTTGTGTAGTGGATAGAATTATTGGTGGTTATAGTGGACTTCTTTGTATTGTTAATGAGGCTGGTGTTTAATTATTCGCTTATTAATATTGTTATTGTTGTTGCTTGGTCCTATATCAGTTCTGATCGAGCAAACCTCTATAATCAAAGATGTTCCAGCTGTATTGATCCCAGCTTTTGATTTTAGATATAATGTATTTAAGGTTACGTTATGAACTCTTTATCATTTTTAAAAAATGCATTAGGGTATCATATAAGGAAGAATTGGCATTATTTCTATCAGGTTGAAAAATCTGATAGAAATAAAGCCTCACCAGCAAAGCGATTGTTCAAATTGTTTTATTGGTCCATTTAAGAAAGATGATTGATGCACAGCAACATAGAACTGTTCATGGGTTAAAGGGGAAATCTGTAGAAGTGTACAGAATGAGAAGGTACTTCTTACAAAGGTAGTCATGTAGTCAATGAGTTACTATTTCCAGGATAATTAATACGAGGTGCATTCCCGAAGTTTTGAGACTTTTTTAGGAGAGGCAGTTATAACTGCCAAAAGTTATTGTAAATTTAGTATATCATTTGTATTCGTCTAATAAGTTGACCAACCAACATTCATTTTATTATAGACAGAAGGAGACAGCTGAAAACACTGTACTAAACACTAGTTTACATAATGCAGCTGGGATGTGAAGACAATTCAGAAGCACGTTGGTTCATAAAGTTTTCTGCTAAACTGGATAAAACGTAACAGAAACTTATGAAATGCTCCTGACTGCTAATGGATTAACTTTTATAGGTTGGGCATGTGTATCTTTGGCACAAAGTGTTCAAGGACGGTGGTGAGGAGGTGAGATACGATGAGAAATGTGGGTGGAAGAGAGACATCAGAACATCCGAGATGATTATGAAAATTTGCGATTTTCTGAATGAAGACTGTCGTGCGTCTATAAAGACAATAAGAATACAGTTTTGAGTTGAAGTGGTAACTTTACACAGAATTACTTATTACGGTTATTCCTTGGGTGCTCATTGAAGAACAGAAACGAAGACGCGTTGGTGACATGAGGGCGATAGTTGAGTTAATTACCTTCAATCCAAGAGTGTTTGAGTCTCTGGTGACCTGTGACAAAAGCTGGATCTACTGTTATAATCCAGAGACTAAGATATTGAGTCCCCAGAGGAAGAAGCATCGTTGCTTCCCAGCACACAAGAAGGCTGGGCAAAATAAGTCCACCGCAAATCACATGATGATCCCCTTTCTTTTGACTACATGAGCATCATCTACATGTGTTGGATACCTTCTGGTCAGGTGGTCAAGTGAGCAACAAAGAGTATTTTGTAAAGGTTTTGAGGGAGTTCAATAAGAGATTTCGGGTGCACTTGAGTCGGGGACATCTGCACCAGGACAATGCACCAGTCCTCATTCTGGTAATCCACTGTTGGACAGAGATGGCTATCAAAACTATACAGTCCAGACCTTGTACCCTGTGAATTTTGATTGTTCCTTACGTTGAAGAAGAACTTCAATCGCAGTCATTCTGGGGACATTTCGATGAAGAAGAAGGCGTTAATTTGGAGGACTTCCATGGAGCCTTCACGAATTGGCTGGACAGCTACAGCAAGAGCATTGATGTCAGAGGATCTTCTTTGAAGGTGATTAGAATTTTGAACATCTTTGAAATTGAGAAATATCTCTGCTGAAAAAGTCACAAAACTTCTGGAATGCACATTATACTATGTGAATGCTACAATTCCTAAAGTAAAAAACAAAAACAAGAACATTTATTCCATTAATATTTACTTCCTTAAATTTGAGAGCAATCAATTTCACAAGATATTTGAATTAATTAAAAATTGTCAGGTATGGAATACGTATTTCATTAAATGAGCCTCCTTTCTTCTAGCAGTTGAGCAACACTTCTGGCGATGTTTCCGACTAAATGTATCCTCAGTGTAACATTTTTGAAATGATACTGATGTTTTTAACTGACTTGAAGAGTAATTATATGTCTTGTGATTGAATTCAGGGTGGCAATATATCACATAGGAAACTAGCCAAAGGAGCCGGGTGTATGAGAAACATAGTAGTAAAGAGAGAGAGAGAGAGAGAGAGAGAGAGAGAGAGAGAAAGAGAGAGAGAGAGAGAGAGAGAGAGAGAGAGAGAGCTAATGATATAGAGGTTTTAGTCAGAGTGTGGGAAAATGTTGGGTTGGAGAGAAGGCAAAAGATGCAGTGTTTTATATAGATGCTTCCTGAAGTGTCCTTCCATTCACAAATGAAAAACTGTAAACTTTGAAGGATATGCCTTCTGTTTCTAGAAAGATGTGAGAAAATATGTTGGTCTCTTTCGTTTATAAATTCTTCTTAATTGTCCTTCAAATTTTTATATGACAAACATAGTGAATTGAAAGTCACACGGCTTCTGTTTCTAGAATGAAGAATACCGCATATGGGAAAAGATTTTAGAAATGCTTCTTAATGTCCCTTTTAATTCTTTAATGAAAACAAATGCAAATTTGAGTGCAATTGGCTGTTATTTCTAGTATAATGTGAAATCATGTATTGGACAATTATTTTAATAAATGCTTCTTAAATTGTCCTTCAATGCTTGCACTATTTAATTTCTTCAATTATAAACTACAAAGTATTTATGTAATTAGTCATTGGTTAAATAATTAATTATTCCAAATAAGCTGCACCAAAATTTAAAGCAGATAAGTTATTTGTTAGAAAGTAGCGTCTCTTAGAAATAAAAGGAGAGGGTAATATATAATGAGGTGGAGGAGGGAGAAAGGAAAATAGAGAGGGATACCTAGGGAAGGGGAGGGACACATTAATGTATGAGTTTGCAAAGAGGAAGAGAGAGAAACTGATATATATTACAAGTGAGGGAGGGGATGAGGTGAGCGATACAGCAAGGGAGGCGTGGTTTAGAATAAATATATAATGAGGTGATGAGAGAGAGGAGACAAAGAGGGAGAAGTCGATTGCTATGTTTTGAGAGAGAATGAGAGAAGAAAAAAGGAAAGAAAGGTGATGGATGCTATATGTGTTTAGTAAAGAAGGCAAGTGATCAGCTAAGACAGAAAGCATGAGAGGGAGGGGCACTGTAATATATAATGAGGCGGGACACCGGCGGGAAGAGAGAGACTGTTAACTACAGAAAGAGAAGGCAAACGATAAATACATTTACTAATAGAGGAAGGGTAAGAGGGGCGGAGTCAGTCCACATTATATGAGGTGAGAGTGTGAGCGATAGAGAAAGACTGTTGTGTGTGAGAGAGCGTTTAATGAGAGAGGGAGAGAAGAGGTGAAGGATGAGGAATATATAATGAGGTGTGGGGAAGTACAGAGTCAGAGCAAGGGTAATAACTCTTACTACATCCCTTTTTGCTTTAAACTGTCTTCCTTTCTTTTGTGTCTGATAAAATCTGTTTTATTGCGCTAACTGGACAGATTTCCTAATAGGATTTAAAATAACACATCGAAGTGTTTATAACACATTTTCAATAAATATCCAACACTTTTCTACATCACTGATTCGTTTTTCGTTTGACATCTCACAATTTCGCTTTTTTACACTTTCGTTTCTTAGTCTTTAATTAGTTTCTAGGGAACACAAATTAAGGAAAAGTATTAAGTTAGCCTCTCTCAGTAACACACAACACACGCTTTCTGTCTCGCAACCCCCATCAACACATACATACGTTTATGTCCATTTCCTCTCTCTTTCACTTTATGCTGCCTTCAAAGACTCTCAATTTTCACCTACGAAAATAAATTTTACTGAATTTACCGAAAGCTGTAACTTAACAGTTGATTAAAAGTGACATTTCTCCGAGTTATATCGAAGGATCGTCTATATGTGTGTATGTAGTAGTGGAGAAATGTATAAGAATTATAAATGCATTATTATCAGCGGATTAAGAGAGATTCATGTACAGGACATTTAACCAGGTATCAACAGAAAGTAGGAATCACGTTCAATGCGCATGCGCATCTCCTCTGAAATATTTAAGACAGTTAACTCTTCTTTTGCCGTTTATTATATTTATGTTTCTTTGAGTATTAATGTCTGACTGTATTGATTCCTTCTATCGGATCTTGTTACACGTTGCTGTTCACTATGCCCTTCCAGTTCTTTCTTGATTGGGTCATTCTTTGCCATTGCCATCTTCGCCCAAATATTTCAACTGTCTTGATGTCTTCATTAAATCATTCTCACAAAATAATGTCTTAACTGGACATGTTTGTATTGATATGAGAATGTAACTATCTAAATGTGACACTTCATAAGAACGATAAGCATTATAACCTCCGTCTAAATTCGGGGGTTAATTTCGTAGGTTTTAACCACAGCAACAATTAATCCATTCGTTGTTGCTCTGGTCTTTTGGCTGTTATTTACAGTTGGTTGATCTTTCTTGATGCCTCGCTCTTTATTTGCCACCTACAACATTCAGAAATATGGTTGACTGTCAAAATTCCTTCTATATGAAACAAAGAATCACCAATCAATAAGTCTAAATTTATTCGTACATGGAAACAAATACAACAGTTGTTGATAACAGCTTCCCTGCAATATATCTCCATCTATATCTACATTCTTGAGCTAACTTACAGCTGTGATATTTTTAATACAAATAATTTCTTACATAATATTGGCTATAAACACACTCACCAGTTGTTTGTGTCTATTTCACACCAATCAGCAGCCTTCTCAATTCTATCGTGAAATATATTTTTGGTGAACATGGTCAAACGTGAATAAGTCTCGAAAAAGGAAAAGAAATGGAATTTAGACAATCAACGACCAGTGAGTGTACCATTAGGCTTCAGAAATTAAGATTTTGCCCAGATTTTTTCCAACCTCATGCAGAATATTCATATACGTTGTATGTAGAGTGTTATTGAAAATGAGGAATGTTCATTTTCATTTTGTTTTTAATTGTTGGGAATTAACTAAGAAAAGACTTCTCAAAGATGACTCACAATATCACAGAAGAATTCTTGTATTAGCAATAAATACAGAAACTAGAAAAAGACATTATTGTAGGGTTTTGATCCGAAGTGTAAAGATAAAAATTAAGATATATCTTTCACTCTTTTATTAAATAGTAACCGCTTACAACTATAATAATAATTACAACAAAATGAATTATAGAATTTCATTGTAGATTTAAGCAAGGTTTAACTCTGAACATGTATATTTGTCTAAATGTTTGCATATATATACAGGTATGAGATGTATTTGAGGCCTTATTTGGTAATCTCAGAAAACTGCTCTTATCTGACAAAAACCAAACACATATTAATAAAATCTTGTTCACAATTTCTCAATAAGCTTTCTTTTCAGATTGTTCTATGAATCCACCTTTGCTCCCAAATTACAGGCCTTTTGATTTTGGTGTGTTTGTAACTGTGTGCCTGAACTATAAATACTACTATTGAACACATGGCGAGTTTGGTTATAAAGTTTGAAGCAGCCAAAGAATTAATAGGTAAACCCTTGCATTGACTAACTCAAAATATCTCAGCTATTTGAAAAGCAAACTATACTTTGTGTTCAAATGAAACATTTCCACCAGATGGATCTTTTTTTTGTTTACCCCATAGAAATACATGAAGGAGAAAAAACGTTATGCAGCTTTCAGTAATTAACAGTTGTAAATATACATCTTGCAATTATAAAGATACTTCAATAACATCTTGTCAATACAAGGCAAACAGAAAATCCAGTCTATAATCGTTTTGTGTTTTTACTCACTAATCTCTCCTAATTCATTTGATTCCTCATTTCTCATGGTTAGTGTTTCATATTTGTTTTTTATTATTGCGTTCTTTATTAAAAAAATTTAATTTCTGTTAAATGTTAATTACTTTCATAATACTCAATATAAAGAATGTACTATTCAATTTAGATCAATATAAAATAGCTTGTCTTAATTTAATATTTTATTTAACTGGAAACCCTTTCATATTTCATTTTAGCTCCAATATTTCAAGCTCTTTTCTTTTATTTTAGGCTTACTTCTTATCCTGTATTTTTCCAGGTTTATCAAATATTTAAGAATATTTTTATCCCTTCTTCGCATTTTTCATTCTAGTATACCTCATATTCACATATACCCAAACATATACATAGATATCTGCACATAAAGTATATACATATGTAGAAATACATTCAGAAATATACATATACATACACACACTCAGACATATTAAGCACAAAATAGACTGCAGTTACTGCAGAGAAAACATTCTCACTTATGATAAAAAAAAAACCAAATGTGTAAAAGCATCATATCTGTCCAGTGCTGCCACCTGTTGGGTTCCAAGACATCGATGTTTCTATCTCTTGATCCAGCAAAAATGGAAAATAGCAAAGGAGGACTGTAACTAAAATACATTCTGCGACAGTAGACAGAATATAAATTATCTTTTACATACCATTTTTAAATCACTCTGGCACTCTAATCAAATTCCTCACACACACACACACACTCATATGCAGAGAGAGAAAGAGAGAGAGAGAGAGAGAGAGAGAGAGAGAGAGAGAGAGAGAGAGAGAGAGAGAGAGAGAGAGAGAGAGAGAGAGAGGACGAATGTAAAACTTTTGAAATGAGTAAGTAACCTTCTTTCTCGTCTCTTTACTGTTTCGACAAAATTATGCTTAAATTAGGTTGTGTAAATGTACGTGGCTTGGCGTCAGCTTGCAAACAAGGTTATCTTCTAAATGACATCAAGTCACAGCATGTAGAAATCATAGCTATCAGTGAAACCAGACTCAGTAACCCGCGGGCCCTCAAGCCCATGTTTGGCGGACAATTCGACATTTATTTTTCTCCTTGTCTACCAAACATGGGTGGTGGTGGTACCGTGGTGCTTTGTCGGAAGTCTGAACCTAAAAGTAAGGCCAATATTCCTAGACTCGGAAGGTACGCTGGTTGTCTTGGACGTCGATGGCAGAAATGTGTATGCTTTCCGTCAGATGGCAGTGTATACACAGTCCTTAACGGGTCGGGCAGATTTCTTTAGACATCGAGAGGTTTTCCTGGAAACGTCTTGACCTTTACTGTTAGTAGGGGACTGGAACGCCATCTTGGACACGCATCTAGACTACGTGGGAATGGATAGGAATAGAAGGGGATGTAAGTGCCTCAAAGACCTGCTCAGGCGTTTCCATTTGTCTGACAGGTTCCGACTCGACCATCCAAATGTGCTAACGTGGATTTGGACAAACTGCGTCGGATCAGCGGATAGAGATAGTGTAGGATGTCCACAATTTAAAATAGTCAGCTACACAGATCGCAAATTTGTGACGTGTACGCTCGACTGAGATAATACACATAGGCAGGGTCCCTATTACTGGAAACTGAACGTGTCGCTCTTAGTGCAGTAGGTTTACAGGAACTGAATTAGCGAGTTAATTAAGAGGGCGTTAACAGGTGCCATTGTTAACAACCACTGGTGGTTTGCCCTAAAAATGGCAATTGAATCGGAAACGATTAGGTTTATCAAAGAATTAGCGATAGATCGAGATAGAGGGAGACTTAGTTAAGAAACTAGAAGAAGCACTTACAACTGGCAGTGCAACCAACGTATTTGCTGCGAGGATGGCCCTCGACCAACACCTCAACGCCAAACACGAAGGTTGCGTCGTCAGAGCTAAAATGCGTGCCTTAAGGAATGAAGGGATCGAAGCTGAGCGAGAAGCCAGTCACTCTGCTCAACGCATATTTAAAAATTTGAAAATTTTGGCCAAATTAATAGCCGAGAGGCTGGTGCTTTTCATCGATAAACTGGTCAACAAGGCGCAAACATGCACTGTGCCGGGCAGAAAAATCCATGACAACCTCCACCTCATACGCTACATCTTGGACAGGGTAGTTAAGGATACTTGCATGAGTGGGGTGCTGATCAATCTAAAGCTTTCTATAGGGTCAACCATCAATACCTGGCGGCTGGCTTCCGCGGTTGGATCGCTGCCTTGCATGGTGGCATCCAATCGGTAATTCAGGTAAACGGTCACCTGTGACAACCGTTCGACATCACGCATTCGGTCCGTCAGGGATGTCCCCTGTCGGCGCTTCTGTATGTATTGATTCTCGAGCCACTACTGCGGAAGCTAGCGACACTGAGGGGCATCCCACGGGAGCTGGGTTGCGGGACGAGCGTGTCGGCATATGCGGACGATGTCACCATCATAGTGTCGAGCCAAAAGCACATCGAGATGCTAGGCGAGATACTAAAAGAATACGAAACATTGACAGGAGCAAATATTAACCCTAAAAAGTCAGTGGGTTTGCTACTCGGCACCTTGAGAAGTAAGCCCATACCGTCCATATACAATAGATGGCTTATTTTCTCATTGTCAATTTTATAACCATAACCAGAACTTAATTTCTTTATTGTTTTTAAAACTGGTACATATTCTATCGGTTTCTATGAGGTGAACTGCTATGTTATGAGGATGTAAACACAGCAACACTAGTGGTCAAGCGGGGTGGATGGGCAAACACAGACACGAAGACACACACACAAATATATATAATAATATTTTTGTTTATTGTATAGGCAGCACTGTGACAACCTGAGACACTATATATATATACATATACACACATTATATTTAAATAATATATAATCAGCCACAAAAACTGACATATGCAAATTTTAAATATATATATGTAATGTATCACTCATTAAGATCTTTAAAAATATAAGAAATTTACAGATACATAAATATATAAAAATATGATACACATATATGGGGAGAAAAACTATATTGAACTATAAAAATATATATTAACATCTTAAAAGGTATACATTGAAAACATTGTCCTACTTAAAGATTAAAGGTGTTGTTAAGAAATATTAAAAAACTTATAGTGAAAATCCTTGCGAGAAAGTGAATAAATGGATGTTTTAAGCATGGAGATTGAAGTTCCCAATAATTAGATGTAGGTACTCCAGTTTAAATACTTAGGTGGTGATACTTCAACGGCCGTTTCAAGGGTATAGAAACCCATAGAAATGAAGGATATTCCTATAAATATTTTAGACATTGCAGTTTTCATCATTGAAAAACGTATTTAAGTGCAGGAAAAAGTTTATATGTATATACATACAAACACACACATACGCACACACACACACACACACAAACACACACACAAACACACACACACACACAAACACATGCACAAAGACGCATACACACAAACATACACTTACCAACAAACAAACGCTCACGCACACTTCCACACACATACACCCATATACTTACACATACACTCACACACACACACACATACACACGCACAAACACATACACAAAGACGCATACACACAAACATATACTTACCAATACACAAACGAACACACACATACACCCATACACTTATACATACACTCATACACACACACATACACACACACACACACACACAAGCAGAAAGTCGCATACACACAAACATACACTTACAAACACAAAAATGAACACAAAAATGCACACACACACACACACACACACCCATACACTTACTCAAACACTCATACACACACACACACACACACACACACACACACGCACAAACACACACACAAACACATACACAAAGTCGCAAATACACAAACATACACTTACAAACATACACGCAAACGCACACACACAAACACAAAACTACACACACACACACACACACACACTAACACACACATACACCCATACACTTACACACACACCCATACACTCATACACCCATACACTTACACACACACACAAACCTTCTCAACTGAGAAGAGTCAACTTTTGTCTTTTGCGAGCGAAAAAACTCAAATCTTGTTCGCTGCGAGTGAAAGGAGTGAAAAGGCCTCGACTTATTGCAGATTTTCTCTTCGCAGTTATTCCCCTTTATAAGTATTATCATTACGAGTTTTTCAGTTCTCTCCCTTTACTATTTTTTTTTTTTGTTTCTTTTTTAAAACAAAATGTTTGTTCCTTAATTTCTTCAAATTTTAATCTCTTATAACTTGAGTTCTGCAAAAGAAACCAATTTCTCTGTAAAACCCAACCTTTTTGCATCTCATTATACTTTTGAAATTTCTCTCTACTTTAATGTCATTTTTATAATGTCTTTGTTATATTTAAGAACCACATTTCATGGTGTAATGATGAATATCTCGGAATCCCGTTCAGCTTATTTCTCCAGTTTTAGAATTTTATGATAAAGTCCCCATGAAATATTCGTTTCCTGTATCTCTCGTGATGAATATGGTAAGAATAAATCCCTGTAAAGGGAAGAATTTTTTAAAAATCCTTCTATAAATTTGCCTCCGAAATTCATTTTCAGCAACGGTAGTCATAGCTTCCCAACTCTGTTGTCTTGGTTTCAATCCCACTGCATGGCACCCTGGACAAATGTCTTTTGATATAGCCTCGGGCTGAGCAAAACTCTGTGAGTGGAAGAGAGTCAGCCTCGATGAGATGGAGTTTGGTTTCGTGCCGGGGTGAAACACTAGTGAAGCTATTTACCTGTTCAGGCCACGATTTCGTGGATGGAAGCAACATTTATTTGGGTGTTTGTGTCTGTGTTTGTCCCCCAACCGTTTGAGAGCCTGTTTCGGTATATTTATGTACCTGTAACTGAGCGGTTCAGCAAAATAGACGGATAGAATAAGTCCCAGGATGAACAAGAAAAATAAATTTTCAATTGTGTCGATTCTATCAACTAAAATTCTTCAAGGCGCTGCCCCAGCATGGCCACAACGAAATGACAGAATCGAGAAAAAGATTTTTAAATGAGAGTGTGTGTATATGTGCATGCATGCGTGTGTGTGTGTGTGTGTGTGTTTGGGAACATGTCCATGTTTATACTGTGTAACTTCAAACACGACTCTACAAGCCACAACATTAAAAACAAATAAGAGACAGAGACGGAGAGAAAAAGGGAAAATGTCTCTTGCATTTGAAAACTATAGAAATAGTTTTTTTAGAAATCATTTCATTTAATTTTTCCACAATTTAATTGATTTTCATTCTTTACTCGAAGTTGAAAAAGTTGCAATCAGTGCTAAAATGTTCTTCAAGATAAAATTATTTTACCATTTTTTACCTTCATTTATTTTCCTTTTATATATATATATATGTGTGTGTATCATCGTCGTCGTCATCTTTTAACACCTGCTTTCCATATTGGCATGGGTTGGACGATTTGACTGAGGACTGGTGAAACCAGATGGCTACACCAGGCTTCAATCTGTCTGGCAGAGTTTCTACAGCTGGATGCCCTTCCTAACACCAACCACTCCGAGAGTGTAGTGGGTGATTTACTTGCCACCAGCACAAGGGCCAGTCAGGCAGTACTGGCAACAGCCACACTCAAATGGAGTTTTTATGTGTCACCTGCTCAGGAACCAGTCTAGCAGTACTGGCAACGCCCTCCGTTGAAAGTTGTTTTCATGTACCACTGGCACAAGTGCCAGTAAGGTGACACTGGGAACGATCACACTTGAATGCTTACGTACCACCGGCACACGGTCCAGTCAGCGGCCCTGGCAACGATCGTGCTCGGATGGTGCTCTTAGCATTCCACTAGCACGGATGCCAGTCATGCGGTGCTGTCATCAAATTTGATTTCAATTTCACTTTCCTCAACAGGTCTTCGCAAGCAGAGTTTTTAAAGTCCAATGAAGTAAAGATACGAATTAGTGAGCTGGCTACACTTCTGGCAGAGGTCCCAGAATTATGGTCTCACTTGGCTTGCCGGGTCTTCTCACATACTACATATTTCCAAAGGTCCCAGTCACTAGTCATTGCCTCGGTGAAGCCCGGGAAACATGTGTACTGAGTGTAAATGTGTGAATTGTGAGGGGAAAAAATGAGGTGGGCATGCTTTATTGGGTGTGGCATGTTAGAATGTATGAAGACGAGATCATGAATGATTTGAAAAGAAGACTAAACACAAAAGGTATCTGTTATAATGTGCAAAAAAGATTCTTGCTGGTACAGGCATGTGATGTGTATGGAGAATGACTGATTAGTGAAAATGTGCCAAGTGATCCAAGCAGAATGAAAATGGACATAAGAAAGGTCAAAGAATGCATGTGAAGATGTAATGAAGGCTGATCTTAAGATACTCTCATGAAGATGACAAGGGCCCACAATAAGTGACAAGATATTGCATGAAACAAGACCTGTCCATGTAAGACAAACCTATACAGGCATTGAAAATATGGACTTCAAATGATGATAACAGATAGTAGTTAGAGATTTACAACAAGCAATACTATTAAGAAATGTTACAAAAGTGAATGAGAAAGTGTAGCATATTCTAATGTTGTTATTCTTCCATATTTGTTTTTTTCCATCATGCAAACTGCTAGCTTATACATAAATACATAATAGCATTTAAAATCATTTCCTTCACATTCATATAAAACTGTTTTGCTACTTATTAGCTGCAATTTTATTGGATAAATGCAAAACTTATCTACAATCTTTTCACTTATGATACATGGATTTCTTGCCATCAAAAAAAAAAAAAAAAAAGATGAAGTTGATTGTTATTTTGTTCTTGATAATTCCAATTCACACTTAGGTTTTCTTCTAAATACAAAACAATGTTATAAACATGCCAAATACTTAAGTATTCATATGCT
>JARUKP010000204.1:0-12977 GCA_029874955.1 Octopus insularis | reverse complement strand
CTGTAATTCAAAGGGTCAGCCTTGTCACACTGTGTCACACTGAATATCCCCGAGAACTATGTTAAGGGTACACGTGTGTGGAGTGCTCAGCCACTTGCATGTTAATTTCACGAGCTGGCTGTTCCATTGATCGGATCAAATGGAACCCTCGACGTCGTAAGTGACAGAGTGCCAACAATGTGTGCATGTGTACATATCTGTGAGTGTGTATGTACATACCTATGTATGTCTGTCTTTGTTGTCTGTCCCCCAACTGATAGATAAATGGTGTTGGTTTGTTTATGTCTCCGTAATTTATCAGTTTCACAAAAGAGACTGATTGAATAAGTTCTGGAGTTGATTTGTTTGACTAAAAACTGCCTTGAAAGGTGGTGTCCTTGTATGGCTGCAGTCCAATAACTGAAACAAATAAAAGATAGATGATAAAAAAGATTTAAGATTTAAAAAATTTTTTTGCACTGAATTTTACCTTTGTTGATCTATACTAAAGTGGGAATGGGATATTTTATTATTATTTCAATATTATTTGTATATCATTGATGCAATTATTTTTGTAGTGGATATCTTTTTCATTCGCTAACTTATTGTCAGTGAATTAAGAGTAACAAATTGAGGCAGCTGAGTTACATGCTTTGCCTTAAGGCAGATCACAATACTCTGCGAAGAATGTGAATAGTATTGCAACATTTTTAACCTTAAAACTAATTTGTTAAATGTAAAAAGAAACAAAATGAATGTTTTAAATACACAGAAATGTCCTCTTAGAATTTTACTATTGTTTATTTTCTTTGTTGGTGGTAAATATATAAGTTGAAATTTTTTCTTTTTATTCTTTTTAGCTAATTCCCCCAAATCTTCCCAGATGGTGAGGAAAATGAGTTCTCGTGTAGAGGACGAAGAAGACATTATTGATGTTGATGTGAGTGACGATGAGAAATACAATGCAAATAATGTCTTCCAGGGCCTCTGGATCCCTTATCCGGATCAAGTTGCTGAAATGTTTGAGAAACTGGACAATGGTGGCTTACCAGTTCTTAAATGGAAATGTCCTGGTCGCAGGCCACCTGAGGTGGAGAAAGAGGATGAAGATATGGACATAGAACAGAAGTTAGTTGTGGAACAGAAAATAGAAGAACACAAAGAGGAAAAAAAGTAAGCAAAATAGTTTTACTGCATGAATGTATATATGTGTGTGTTTGTAGGATCAGGTAAGTAGTTGTTGAGCTCCAGGTCAGGCCTGATTGTGCAGACTTATGAGCTAAGGCTTTCCAACTGTGACCATCCTCTCCTTTTCTTTTCCTTTCTTTAAGATGGGCATGTAATTTGAAGATTTCCTAGTGCTAATGCTATGTAAAAAGTATCGATACACTCTGTAAAGTGGTTGGCATTAGGAAATGTTCCAGCTGTTGAAACCATGCCAAAGCAGATATTGGAGCTTGGCACAATCCTCTGTCTTACCATCTCTTGTTAAATCATACAGCCATACCAGTATGGAAAACATGTTTAATGGTGATGATGATTTATTTCTAAAAGCTTCTGTGATTGTGTAAAGGCTCCTTTTACTGGCTGGCATAGAGACTTTCTCAGATTAAGTTGAAGTAAATTCCAGAATGGTTTCATCTGGGAATTTGTTCCTTACAGCAATTGAAATTATCAGACTCTTCCAAGAACTCTCCTGCAGACTAATTGTTGACAACACAGACAATCACTAGTTTCCTTGAATTTCAGACTTTTGCTATTCAGTTGGTTGGTTGTGGACTTAGGCTATATCATTTAAAATTTTATTTCACTATATTTATTGTAAAATTAAATAGCATAGTGAGTTGGTAGAAGTGGTAAAATATTATAATAAATGATTTTACAGTGTTTATATGGCAGGCACAGTTATGGCTGTGGTTAAGTTTGCTTCATGCGACTTGATTTCGCATGTGATCCCAAATTCAGGTGGCAGTACATCTTGTTGCTGAAGCCGACTTGTGAAAGCAACAGACATGTTTCACTGGTATTAGATCTCCTCAGCAAAGCATATTCAACTCTCTTTACAAAAGTTTTGAGGAGATCAATATCTGTCTGTCTATCTGTGTGTGTGTGTGTGTGTGTAGAACAAAGGGAATATGGTATATAGTTTTGTTTATCTTTATTTTAGCTCCAAATCCTATGGAATTCTACTTCTGTCTCTGTGATCAAAGAAGTTCATCCATAAGTGCCAGTTACATCAAATAAGCACCAGTAGTTAATATACTAGAGATTGACTTGATCAATTATATATCTTCTTTGAAAATATTGGTTTTGTACATGATTGAAAGAACTCATGAATTTGAACAACAGGTACTATGAGCAGATGTAGTCTGTAAACAACTGGGAAAAATTATTGTTGTTCTAATAAACCATAAAAAAAATCAGTTTAGGAAAAGGCATTGTTTTTCTGTGTTTTAAAACAACATACCTGAAAAACTAACTTGTGTGAAGGTAATCAACCAAGTGCATTTATCAAATATAAAATGAAGATAGTAAATATAATAAATGTTGGTTTCAAATTTTGGTGCAAGACCACAATTTCAGTGGGTGGGGTACAAGGTAGTATCAAAAAGTTCCTGGACTAGTTATGTTTAATAAAAAATAACCTATTTACTTAAGTTTTAGCATCATCTCCTTCGAAATAGTCACCTTGCACAGCAATACACTTGCCCCAGCTTTCCTGCCACTTTTGGAATCCTGCCTGGAAGTCATTTTCTGTAAGCAAATCAAAGACCTTCTGCGATTTGCTCTAGATCTTGACAGCAGTGTTAAAACAGCGACCTTTGATCTTCATTTTCATCTTGGGGAAGAGATGGAAGTCCACGGGTGCTGAGTTTGATGAATAGGGTGGATGGATGCAGAAGCGATACCATGTTTTTGTGAGAAACTCACAAGTGAGGAGAACTCAATGACAGAGTGTATTGTTGTCATGAAGAATCCAATTTTTTGTGCTCCACAGATCTGGTTGCTTTCACTGAATGTCCTCCCTCAAATACTTCAAAATATTGTCGTAGAACTCTCCTTTGAGGGTCTGGTCCTGGGGTACAAATTCATGATGCACAATATCATTGATGTCGAAAAAATGATGAGCAGGCTCTTGATTAAGCTGCAGCTCTGTTATCCCTTCAGTCGTGGAGATGAAGGCCTCTTCCATTGTAACAATTGCTGCTTCTCAGTGTTGTACCCATACAGCCAACTTTCGTCACTGGTGATGGTCCTTGACATAAAGGATGGGTCATCAGCAGCATACTGATAGAAATCTTGACAGACTTCAACACAGTGTTCTTTCTGCTCAGTGGTCAGCAGGTGAGGGACAAACTTGGCAGAGACATACTGCATGCTCAATTCAGATATTAGGATTGCCTTTACTGACTCATATGACAGATCAACTACCTCAGCAATGTCATTGATTGCCCTCTGATGATCCTCATGCACAAGCTGAGGCGTTTTCTCCACATTTCCAGGGATGATGCTCGTTGCAGGTCATTCAGATTATTATCTTCCAGAGATGCTCTTGGACTCTTGAAGTGCCTGTGCCACTCAAAACATTGCATTGTTGCCATAGGCTTGCTGAAGCTTGCTCAATGTCTATGTAGCAGACTTGCTAAGATTAATGCAAAATTTCATGTTGGCTCTTTGTTCCAACTTCCTGTCCATGACAAAATTGTAGACTACAGCATACACATGATCACAAAAACACAAATTTCAAAACTTGTGAAGCAAGCACAGCGATGTCACTTGGTGCACTGTCCCATGAAGGCCATTGCTAGCTCTCACTGTGCACACAACCATGTGTTGCCATTTTTTGGTGTGCTACAGAACTAGCCTGGGAACTTTTTGATTCCACCTTGTAAATCAATTACATCAGCCCCCAGTGCTTGACTGATACTTATTTTACTGACCCCGAAAAGGATGAAAGGTAAAGTTGACCTTGGCAAAATTTTAACTCAGAGCATAAGGACAGACGAAATGCTACTAAGCATTTTGCTTGATGTGTTAAGGATTCTGCCAGCTCTCTGCCTTAATTATAGTAAGTAATAATTAGCACATCTAACCTAACTTGGATGTGTTGTCTAGAATGCTATAAATTGTGGTAAATGTCCCAAGAAATGATCTTGTGTAAATGACGAATGTTAAAAAGCGTAGATTATATTGGTTGATGAAACTTTGCCAGTACTGGTGGATGGTAATGATGTGTCATGTGATTTCACCATAGCTTACAGCAACAGCAACACCGAATACCATATCAAAAATCAGTTGAATTGTTATATTTTAACACTGGCTAAACAGTCACAAAAATCTGACTGAAGCCCACCTGTGCTGGTGATGTGTAAAAGGCACCCATACTGGTAATGTAAAAAAGGCACCTGTACCAGTGACTCATAAAAGGTACCTATGCTGGTGACATGTGTAAGACACCCAGTACACACTATGGAATGGTTGGCATTAGGGCATCCAACCGTAGAAACTGAGCCAAAACAGACTGGAGCCTTTTGCAGCTCTCCAGCTTATCAGTTCCAACCAAACCATCTAGCCCATGACAGCATGGAAAGTTGATACTAAATGATGATGATGATGATTAATGAGCATGTCCCACCTATCATGGATGTATTGTTTTGAATGCTGTAGACTACAGTAAATTTCTTAAGAAATCATCTTGTGAAATTACGTAATACAGTCATGCTATCTGCCGGTGCTGATGAAATCTTTTTAACATTTGTCATCTATAGCATTCAAAACAACATCAAGTTAGGTTGAACTTCCTAATTAGCATTCATGACAAAGGCTACTTCTGTCGCTAATAGCTGAAGTAAATTTTAGTATTGGCATTGGTGTGAGTAAAATATATAGTAACTTGTAAGGTGCAGGTATGGCTGTATGGTTGCAGAGTTTGCTTTGTAACCATATAGTCTTGGGTTCAATCCTCCTGCATTACATCTCAGGTCAGTGTCATCCATGTCAGCTTTGAGCTGACCTGTACCTTGTGAATAGAATTAGTAGGTGGAAACTGAAAAGAAAACTGTTACGCACATGCATACATGTGGATATGTTTATGTGCATGTGAATGTTCCCATGTTCCCTCATTAACACCATTTGAGCAAAAGAGTCTTTTATTTACATTCTCTAGTAAGCAGGCACCCTGTAGTTTCAGTGGCTTTGTTGCTTTAATATGTGAGGTTCAGTGGTAGGAAAATATCTAACTTGGAAAACAGGTGAGGTTTGGTGACGGGAAGAGCATCTGGTTGTCAGAAATCTACTTTCAGAAAGTTTCATCTAACACATGCCATCATCATCATTATCATGTAGCAACTGCTTTCCATGTTGGCATTGGTTTGCCTTTCCAAACACCAACCACTCCAAGAGTGTAGTGGGTGCTTTTTATGTGCCACCAGCATGGGTGCCAGTTATGAAACACCGGCATTGGCTACAACTCAAGTATGGTATGTTACCAAAGGTCTCAGTCACTTATCACTGCCTCTGTGAGGCCCAAAGTTGGAAGGGTACTTTTTAGGGTACTTGAAGGGTACATTGGCACAGGAAACTGGCAATGGTCGCAACTAGTTTGACAGATGAAAAAATGGAAATTGAAAATTGATGTTGAGGATAATGGCTATAATCTTCAGTCCACTTTAGGTGACATTGCTGTGCACATGTTGACCCACTTGTCAGGAATAGTTCATCTGGAATTATTATTTGAAATGGACTCCTCTTATATACATGGAAGATATATTTATTATTTGCTTAACTCTCTGAAAGTAGAGCTAAACATTGGCTCTTGAATACACTTTGTAAATAATAAATAAATATTTATTTTTTGTGCTACATGATATAATGGCCAGAGAGGTCTCTGCTTTGTAAATAAAGTCTACACTAAGAAGCTGCTGCTAACAAACTGTTGTATAATGATGGAACATATTGTTTCCTCTCATTCTTTTCAGTACAATTTTGAAAGAAAATGAAGGGGTCAAGGAAGTTTTACTCTTGATACTCATTATTTATGTATCAAAATTAGCAATAATTTTTTTTTTCCAAGACATTGTAACTTAGAATTGTATGTGATATTAGAAAGGAGAAACATTTTCTTTTACAAGGATGGAAACAATAGAAATACATTATTTCTATCCTTGCATGGTAGGTTGGTTTAGTTGTTGGAGAAATTGTTTTTTTTTTCTTTTCTCCGTTGTCTTTTTTTGTTTTTACAGCTGGATGCTTTTTCTTACTGTTAACCACCCAACTGATATAGGAGTTGAACTGGAGCAAGCAGAGTTATGTACCTTGTTTAGGAATGCAGCTTAATGTAATATAAAATTGCATGTTTCCCACAAGGAATGAAAAAAAAAAATTTTTTTCTCCTGTATAATTGCCAAACTAACAAAATAAATAAACATGGAAATTTCTCAAATTTGCCATTGTTCGTTACTGAAGATGTAAAGAATATTTTCCTTAATAAAGGTTTTGTTTGCTTACTTTTTATTTTTTTCAGGGTGCCACAACCTACAGAATTTGATTTTGATGATGGCAGCCTAGAGCAATCTACCACTAAACTAACTCCTAGAAAAACACCTGGTATGTGTATATATATATATATATATATGTCATTCCATTCTGTTTAGTTGTTGAATATTTGTTGCAGTGGGAGAGATTCCCATATTGTTAGGCTCATTGTTAACATCTTATTTGATATTGGAGTGAAATATCCATTAAATGTTGAGATAAAATTATGTATAATGAGCTGGTATCTGCTATAAATTTTTTTGTCATGTCTCTAGGCAGGACACTTTACCTCAGACATAGGCAACCTGCAGCCAGCGGGAATTTCTGAAAGCAATGTCTATCAAAATGATAACCTTGAATTATTTTAGTAGTGAAGTCTGTCTGATGAACTATTTCTCATGCAGTTCACTTCTTGTTACTGGTTATCCATGCATGCAGGCTTTACATACATTAGTTCAATTAAATGTTAAGACTACATACTAGATCAGGGCTGGCCAACCTGAGGCCCGCAGACTTCTATATTGTGGCCCGCTTGATACCTTCTTGAAATGAGTTTATTTAAGCAAGCATTTAAAAAATTTTATCAAACATTAAAGATTGTAATGGAAAGTAAAAAAGAAAGATACTGTTTTTGCAACGATATTTCATGTTGAATCAACGATCATTCATTCATTATTGTAATACTAGCTTGAGAAAGCAAAATGCTTTCAATTCTGTCAGTATATAAGCGGCCCTCAAAAAACTTTCTGTGATTAAAATGGTCTACAATGTAATTCGGGTTGGCCAGGCCTGTACTAGATCGTATGGAGATATTCGATATGAAATAAAGGGAAGGTTACAGGAAATCACTTCATTGCTAAGGAGTCAATTTGAATTCGGTTGTTTAAAAAAATATATACTTATGTTGGTTGTTTTGGTAGTTTCATTCTTTAGCAGTCAAACTGACTGTATGGATTCTCTCTCTGTCACCACTAAGTCACTGAGAAGATTATGTTTTTCCTAAGTAAAATTTTTGCCTAAAGCAGGCTATTTTACTTTTTCATTGCATGAGCATATAAATAAAATCTGGTTATCATCATCACCGTTATCATTGTTTAACATCCACTTCTCAATACTTGTTTGGGGTGGACAAAATTTGTTGAGGCAAATTCTTTACAGCTTGAATGCTCTTCCTGTCGCCAACCCTCAGCTATGATAGAACTGTGATAGATATCTTATTTGTTATTGTCACATATAATGAACGCTATGTTATGATAGGTTTCTTGAGTATTAGAGATTGATATAATCCTTAGCTGCATATTATTAAAACTGTCACCACTGATAACAGAGATTTTGGTTTGCTTGTGCTATATTTCTGATAAATAAACTCTTAATTTTATTGAGGCTTTTGACTGTATAGTTGGTCCTTACAGGGAAAAGTAGATTTTTTTTTCTTGTAGAATATGAAGCACAGTGACTAAGAAGTTAGTGTTGATCTTCTAACTACATGGCAGAGGTTCAAATCTTACTGTTGTCATTTTGTTGTGTTCTTAACTCCTTGCTCTGGTTTCCCTGACTGCTAAAAATATACTTTTAACACTCACCTGATATTTGTGGTTAGTAGTAGGAAAGACATCCGGATAAAAAAACAATTTCTTCGACAAATAAACTATTGCACCTGCACTTGCATGGCATTATAGATCCAAAATAGCAGCAAAAAGAAAAATTTAAGTGAAGGTGTACAGTCTCAGCAATATAAATATAATGGTCTGGAAAGCAGATTATTAACCAAATACATTGAATATATGAAATGGTCTCACCTGTCCTATGATCTTGTTCTGTATTTAGTCATACTAAAGTGATTTTAGGATGTATTGTGACCATAAGAAAACTTTGACATGTAGTCTGTAAGGTTGGAGTGTTTAGTCGAGATACATGCAGAATAGAAAAAAAATTGTTGTGGACATTGCTCAGAATTTTTTCAGTTTATTAGGTGAGCATTCATCTCTGGAATATCTTGACAATAAAATAGAAATACAAATTGTATTATATTTTTGCTTTTATCATTTTCTCATGGGTATTTATTTTTTCAATCCAGGTTCATCAAAAGGCAAAAAGAGAGTTGCCAGAATGGATAAAGTACTTGACGATCTTAATCGACAAAGGAAAGCCACTGAAGCTACAAAGGACCAGCGAAAGAAAGGTACCCCAAAGTCTGCTCGAGGAACAGCAGGTGGACGTTTTTTCTCATTACCTCGAACGCCAATGTCTGCTGAAAAGTATGCACCTTCTATAACACCACCAGGTACACCTCGATCTGTTGGAGCAAAGAGCTCACACAATCGTCTCTTGAGTTCTAAATATACTCCACCTTTACGTTCCACCTCCTCGTCTCCTCGTACATTATCCAGTCCCAAATCTCAAACTGGTCAGAGTGCAGAGAAAAATGCTGCACAGACTACATCCACTGTTACTAAAGTTCCTCAAAGCACACTTCCAAGCGATGCTGAGTTCAATGCGACCGAAGTGACTCAAGCCGAATCAGTGGAAAGTCCCATCAAGACAAGTGGGTCATCCACTGGTTTGTCTATAGCCATGACCACTGCTGTCGTCAGCTCCTCGAAGTACACACCTCTAACCCAAGCTCTCATGACTGAACCAATGGTAAGCTCTTACCCCTCTAATATAACTCTTTTTAATAAACCAAGGGTTTCTCTTCCACAAAATGTGCCACAATCACTATCTGGTACCACTACAGCTAATGCTAGCTGTAACAGCACTACTACTACTACTACTTCTACTACTACTACTACCACCAGCATTACTACTACCACCAGCACCACTTTGGCTCCTACTTCTCCTATTGGTGCACCTGCCAGCTCTCCTCTTTCTGCCACTGCACTTGCAGTATCTACTCAGGCTTCACACTTTGCCAGCAATACTCAACCAGCTCATTCGGTGGCAGGTATTTCACGATCTAGCATTTCCCTCTTCTCTCATCAGTCTGCCCAGGTTGCACAACAGCCTTCTGTGGTCAGAGCAGCTCAATCCTATCTTGCTAATTCTCCTATGGCTCAACCTATACAATCTCCTGCTCAGTCACCTTTGAACCAACCTTCCCAATCACCAATGATGCATCCTGCCCACTCACCTTTGATCCAATCCGTACAGTCCCCTATGGCACAGCCTGTTCATTCACCCATGCCTCAACCTGTTCATTCACCTATGGCAAAGCCTGTCCAATCACCCATAGCTCATCCTGTTATGTCTCCTATTGCCCAGTCACCTATCAGTCAAACTATTCACTCTCCAATGAGTCAACACACTCAGTCCCCTATGAGTCAGCACACACATTCTCCCATGACACAAATCTCAATGTCCCCTTTACAGCAGCCTGCTCTGTCCCCGATGAATCAACCTGTCCCATCCCCTACTGCTGCCCAGTCTCCACTGTCTTCAACTGCTCCATCACCATTACAAACTGGTGCTCTATCTCCAATTACACTCCAGTCCAATCCAATGGCTCAGACAGCTTCTGCACACCGGGTAGTCCAACAGAACTTACCCCAGACTGGTTTGATTACTAAACCCCGCCAGGCTGCTTCAGGCAAACCAAAGTTAAGTTCAGACAAATCTAAACATGTAGCCTCAGGTAAGCCAAGAGCTCCCCCAACTTCTCCATATGCTGCATCACCTGCAGCTAATCAGCCTAGTTTTAGTTCTCTACAAGCCCAGCTTAGCCAGGGACTGCTGCAACAGAAGGCTCAGTCTGCTCCACAGCAACTATCTCAGGCTACTCAGCAGCAGATCAACCAGTTGCTTCAACAACAACAACAACAACAACAACAACAACAACAACAACAGCAGCAGCAGCAGCAACAACAGCAGCAGCAGCAGCAACAACAAATACAACAGCAACAAAGATCCCAAGTGACATCACAACAAGTGATACAAGCTTCCCAGTTACAGGCTCAGACCTCATTGGAACAGCAATTGCAGCAGCAGCAATTACAGCAACAACAGCAACAGCAGCAGCAATTGCAACAACAGCAGCAGCAACAGTTAATACAAGCTTTAAGTCAACAACAGACTGTTAGTCAGCAACAGTTGAAACTTAGTTTAGCACAACAGCAAATTTCGCAGCAACAGCAACAACAGCAGCAGCAACAACAACAGCAACAGCAATTACAGCAGCTACAACAACTGCAACAGCAACAACAATTGCAGCAACAGCTACAACAACAACAGCTACAGCAACAATTACAACAACAACAGCAGCAGCAGCAGCAAACATCTCAAGTTGCTGGTCAGCCGGTGTCCAGTGTGCAGCAGTCGCAAAGTGTGATGCAGCAGCAGATAACCCAACAGCTTACTCAACTGATCAAACAACAGAAAACGCGGCAGTTTGTCTCTCCGCAGCGTGTTGCCCAGCAGCTTGCAAATCAAGCTGCATCTCAGAAGTTAGCACTACAACAGCAGCAACTGCAGCAGTTACAACAGCAGCAGCTACAACAACAACAGATGCAGCAACAGCAGTTACAGCAACAGCAGCAGCAGCAGCAGTTGCAACAGCTTCAGCAGTTAGTTCTTCAACAACAGCAACAGCAACAACAACAACAACAACAGCAACAGCAGCAAGCTCAGATAGGAAACCAAACCCCAATAGGGCAAAGTTCACCCCAGTCACAAGTAAGCCAGGCCTCTCCACAGTCAGTCCTTAGCCAACCCTCCCCACAAGCATCAGTAGGTCAAGCATCTCCACAGACTCCATCTAGTCAGGCTTCACCCCAGGCTGTCATTAGTCAATCATCTCCACAGGCCTTAATGGGTCAGACAATCCCCCAGCAAGCTGTTAGTCAGTCACCATCTCAGGAGCCCCCTAGTAAGTTGCAGCTGAGTGCCACAGGCTCAGTTCAGTTAACAAAGCCGAGAGGAGCTCCTTCAGCTTTACAAGCAGCTTTGTCACAAATGAACCGAGCCAGCCTTAGCCAGTATTTTCAGGCAGCCAAAGCCCGTGCAAACCAAGCAAATCACCCCCAGTTATTAAAATCCCTTTCTCTGACCACACAGGCTAACCAATTGCTTACATCTCAATCGCAGCCAACTCAGTCTCCCACCACCCAAACTCTGTTTCACAACACTCAGATTCCTATCAGCTCAGCTCAAAATATTGCTCAGGTTAACGCTGCTACTCTTCACAATCAGTTATCTTCAAGAAGCCATGTTCCTTCAACTAATCCTTCTAATATTGCCCAATCACCTGTCACCTCTATATCACAGTCTCCTCCAGCTGGCACACAGCAATCTTCACTTCTGCGCAAGGATGATGTACTCACTGCACAAACTCTTGGAATTTCTCAAAATAAGATTTCCTCACCAGATTACAAACTTTCCATTTTTACACAGGCCACCACTCCACAAACAGGATCGTCAGGACCAATTTTGACCCGAAAGTCTTCTCTAACGAGCGGTAGTGAAGTAGATTTATCATCACAGACAATTATGGAATTGAATGCAAACCAGTTAAGAAGTGTCGCTGTGCCTGGTCAATCTTCCAGTGGTGCCACCGCCACAGCAACTTCACTCAGTCAAGGTGGTACTTTACTAACTCCACAAAGCAGAACTTTATCTCAGAACTTACTGCAAACCAGTGGTGAAACTTCTGTTGCTCAGCAAGAGCGATTCACTCTAAGCTCTATGGTTCAGGGTGTTAATAATTTAACTAGCTCCAAACAAGTGCCTCATCAAAATGCATCTGAGGCAAATGAACCTTCGCCTTCATCCACTCGAGAACGTTTGACATTGTCGTCTATGGTGCGATCATTTGACCTTAGTAGTCTGACACAACAAGAAAAGCAAACATTGTCATCTTTAATACAATCCAGAGAATTGTCATCACTTCAGAACCAAGAACGTTTTTCTCAACATTCAGAAGGAGACATTGTATCCCTTGCCCAACAATACTCCAGTGTCCCAAAAGTCCAACCATCTGTTCCAGTGGGTTTCTCCCAATCCCATGCAGGGTCAATAGGAGATCCTGCTGTTACACAATCATATATGATGCCAAAGTCAGCAATAATTGGAAAGCCTCCTCCACCTTATTCAGTTGCTATTGCTGAGAAAGCACAAATGATTTTAACTTCCATCGCTGGACGAAAAGATGCCAATGCAATAAGTCATCTTTCATCAGGTGTCACTGATAAATCAAATGTAGCATTTGTTAAAGGGACTGAAATGTCATTGCCTTCATCCATTTCTTATAATTCTGGAGTTAATTGGAATACTTTACAAACTGTTTCAACTGATTCAGGAACTAATATTGTATCTAGTACACATACGATTACTACTCCGCAGTCAGGTGTAAACTCTCTGGCAACCAACCAAATTTCACAACTTCTCCTCCAAAAGACACCAATGCAAACTGTGCAGCAATTTGATGCACAAAGAAAAATCAGTGAGAAAGATGATAAACAAACGTTAGATTT
>JARUKP010000203.1:0-12980 GCA_029874955.1 Octopus insularis | reverse complement strand
GGCGGTACTGGCAATGGCCACGCTCAAAATGGTGTATTTTATGTGCCACCCGCACAAGAGCCAATCCAGGGGCACTGGCAACAATCTCTACGAAGGCCAAATGGTCTGACAATTATAATCATTTATTGGTAACTTGTGAGAATATTCTTTTCACTAAAACATTTTTAATTAGTGTTATTAAACTTGTAAAGGTAGAGGTGGAAGGCTCCTTGAATGTTTGATGTATACCAATCCAAGATTTTCAGTGACTGTAGAAATTCCAGCTTTCTTAAATGGAATATTTTCCTGTAACAACTTCAATAATGTTGACATTATTTTCATTAATGTTTAAAAAAGGATTGCTCTGAAAATGCAGATCTTGAAACTATTTAAAATTACTTTATGACTTAATTTTGCAGATTCCTAAATATATCTCTTATTAAAGGAGATCTACATTTTATTTGTTGGAGATCTTTTTTGAGTATCTCTCTTTGATATTTTTCATCTCAAGAAAAGTTTTAATGTTGGTCTTAGTTACTACTAATAATTAGAGTTTTAGCATCATCTTAAACCTGAAACAGTTGTTACAGAAAAAGAAGATAACACAATAAAAAAATTAATACAGATCCTGAGCTAACAGTATGTAAATATTGAAAGAAATATTAAAAATCATCAAAATATATTTGCAAATCATATAGTTGTTCATATGGGTTTTGCTACTATGTACAGCACTGTTCAAATTATGTAAATGTTAATTGGTTCTGTGGTTATGCTTAATAATAATTTGAAGATAATTTCATCTAATTAAACAGACCAAGTCAAGCTATAAGATCATGAGATAGATAGAGAGAGAGAGAGATTAAGAACTGACAGTGGAGAAGGATAGTGATAATTTATGTTGCTGAAGTCTATTCAAGAATCTGATGAGCAAACATCAGCTGACAATTGTATAGCCAGAGATGTAAACACTGGCTGTGTCAATTTCCCTTCTCCTTTACGTCTTTGATGAAGGTGTGTATATCAAGGTTGAATTAGGAATATATGAGGAGAAAATATTTAATAACTTTTTAATAATACATATTCCAAAAGTCACTGATCCATTTATTGCTAATATCCTCAGTCTATTTGATGCATATTCTGGAAACTTTATCACTTTATTGCTACTGTCATCAGTTTATTTGATGTATTCTGTTCTTGTTTATTACAAAGAAAACATTTAGAATTAGCATAGAGGAGATTCAATTTGGATTTGTACCAGGTAGGAGCATGACTGATGCTATATTCCTGGTTAGGCAAGTGCAGAAGTATTTAGTCAAAAATAAACGTCTGTACTTGGTTTTTGTTGACATGGAAAATGCCTTTTTGATAGGGTCTCCTGCTCCCTTATCTGGTGGTCAGTGCAGAAGCTACAGATAGATGAGTGGTTAGTGAGAGGTGTACAAGCCATATACAGGGATGCAGCCAGTAAGGTGAAGGTTGGCAACAAGTATAGCAATGGATTCAGTGTGCAGGTAGGAGTTCAAAGTTCAGTTCTCAGTCCCCTTCTTGTCTATCTTAGTCCTCCAGATCTTAACAGAGGAATTCAAGACTGGTTGCTCTTGGGAGCTACTCTACACTTGTTCTTATAGCCAAATTACTACCTGGCATACAGAAGAAATTGGAAGTAGAAGATAGCTTCTGTTACCTAGGAGACCAAGTTAGCAGAGGAGGAGGAGGAAGTTCTGAAAATGTAGTCACTAGAATAAGAATAGGCTTGACCAAGTTCTGAGAGCTTCTACCTTTGTTGGTAACTAAGGGCATCTCCCCCAGAGTGAAAGACAAATTGTATGATGCCTCTGTATGTACAGCTATGTTACATGGCAGTGAAGTATGGGCTTGACCACAGAGGATTTGAGAAGCCTTGAAAGAAATAAAGTTAGCACATTCCACTGGATGTGTTAGCATACACAAATGACAAAGTGTAAATAATTTAAGAAGAAAAATGGGTATAAGAGGCTTCAGATGTTGTGTGCAAGAGAGAAGACTGTGTTGGTTTGGTCATGTGATGTGTATGGATGAGGACAGCTGCATAAAGTGCTGAGCTCTAATTGTGGAGGAAACTTGTGGAAGGGGTAGACCCAGGAAGATGTAGGACAAAGTGGAGAGAACAGATCTTTGGATGCTGGGCTTCATTGAGAAAATGACAAGAGACCAAGTATTATGGTGATTTGCTGTACTTGAGAAGATGCATCAGGCTAAGTAAAACTGCTGTCATCCATACACACAGGCTTGTCCCTTGTAGATACCAGAGCCACATAAAATGCACTTATGCCAGTGCTAGGTAAATGCATCTTTGCTGGTGGCATGTGAAAAGTACCCAGCATACTCTGTAAAGTGGTTGGCATTAGGAAGGGCATCTAGCTGTAGAAACCATGTCACAACAGACAATTGGAGCCTGGACAGCACCCCAGCTCGTCAACCCCATGTCAAATCACCCAATCCATGCCAGCATGGAAAACAGATGTTAAATGATGATGATGATGACTTTCAAATTCAGACAAGACCTATTATAGAGTAATCAACTGTTGGCATCTGGTGGACAATGTGATGTCAGTGGCTAGGAAATAGAATGGATGGGAATGAGAATAGAATCAACATCTGATACAAAGGAAAAATACGTACTTCTAGATGTGCTACATGAAAAGACTTGTTTTTGATATGCAACCATATTTTTCATATACTTTATGGTTTAAGTTTGAAAAGCTAAATTGATATTCTAAAGTTATCCAAGTAAAAAAAATTCCCGAAATTGGTTTGAAACCAAATAAAATTTACCATCAACATAGAATAAAATAGAAGGAAATGTAGGAACTATTCAAATAGAAAAAATTTCCAGTTATGAACCAAGGGAGATTACTCGACCCTTAATTACTTTTGCACACACTTCAAAAACAAATATTTTCGTCTCCTACCAGCAAAACTAGAGGAAGATGTCCAGCCCATTAGGACGGCGAATTAAACATGATTACGATGTAAATGATAATCAAAGGACATTTATATAACATAAAATACAACGTATAACTGAAGGTTCAATATAGCATGTACAAAAACTCATTCTAACGGCCGTAAGTTAACAAAATGTAGTTCCATCATCTTGATATAACATTAATATATATATATATGGCTGTATGATAAGAAGTTTACTTCCCAACCATATAGTCATATAAGTGATATCCTTCATTTCCTATCATCCAGGCAAACATCTGGTCATAGGGAATATTACATTATTAGGAAACAGGCAAGGGTTAGCAACAGGAAGGGCATACAGCTGTAAAAAATCTGCTTCAACAAATGTTGTCCATCCCATGCAAGCATAGCATCCAGCTGTAGAAGCCAACCCAAAACAGACTATGGAACGTGGTGTGACCCCTGGCCTTACCAGTTCCTGTCAAGCTGTCTAACCTATGCCAGCATAGAAAACGGACATTAAATGATGATAATAATATATATACATGCTTGTGAGATATGGAGAAAGAGCAGCAGCTGTCTTATATAGATATTACCTTAGAACCAAACAAAGAATTTCTTAGTGCAACCACACATCATAAACAAAGTTAGAGATAGGCCCTGGTTGAATAAACTCCAAGATACCACTGCAATAAGACAGCTGCAGATCCTTGGCCACATGTTATGTATGTCCACAAACAGACTCAAGTGGAAGCAAGGTATACTTAAGATCTAGCTGAGGACTGTAGAGGAGAACTCAGCATATGTGTCTGGCCTGGGCACAGACTTGTGGTAGAACTTGCAATCATGTTGGATGGAAATCTCTTGGTGTCTGATGCTCCAGCTAAGCCAATTGCTAATTCTGATTTGTATTGTCTCTATTTGGATTGAATTTTGAATTTGAAAAAAATATGGAATGGTTGGAACACTTTCATTCTTAAAAGAAAATAATTTGTGAATCCATGAAGAGATGCAATGTTCACAGCTCAAAGATTTGGAAGAAAAATTTCATCCGTAAAAGATGAAAACACACAAAGCCTGCCATGTTCAAAGATATTGATAGGACAGATTTTGTGTGGTTTACAAACTAAACAGATATAAATATTCCATTTAGTAAGATGCTCATTCAAGCTCAGTATACTGGTAAAAATTTTAAGTCACTTGATTTCAGACAAGTGCCTCATGGCTAAATCTATTCTGTGATCATTACAGGATAACAGCTTCAGTTATCTATGATGAAAGAACCAACCAAAATAAGTAGAAAGAAGGGGAAATAAAGAAACTTATTTCTTCTTACTAATAAAACATATTCAATGCCAATGAGACTGGTGATTTCTCTCAGTTGTTACCTCACTGCACAGACACCCAAAAGGATACCCTTGCAACGAAAAAGTGCAAACAACTCTTTAGCCATTCTTGCTTGCTGCAACACAACAGGAACTAATAAATTATTCCTTTCTACTCTAGGCACAAGGCCCAAAATTTGGGGGGAGGGGGCCAGTTGATTAGATCGACCCCAGTACACAACTGGTACTTAATTTATCGACCCCAAAAGGATGAAAAGGCGAAGTCGACCTTGGCGGAATTTGAACTCAGAACATAAAGACAGACAAAATACCGCTAAGCATTTCCCTGCTAACGTTTCTCCCAGCTCGCTGCCTTGGACTAATAGATGAATAAATTATGTGTAGTTTAGGAACCCAGTGACAGTTGCAGTTATTTGTGGTACTGAACTTTTAAGAGTTAATAAGATGATAATCATGATGGTTAGGCCACATTCTTCAGAACCAACTTAAATGGACAGTCCAAGATACAAAAGAGGAAGGCTTAGGCCTACTTGGTCAACAAGTGAAGAGAAAGATCACAATAGGGTGGGAACTGAAACAGAAGAAGAGAATATATGGAAGCTCTTTATGTCAAAAGGCCTTGGAGATAATAACAATATTTAGTTGTAACCTAACTTTACACTGATGTTATCATCTTTAATTTATGAGAATATATTTCTTAACAATTCCTCTATAAAGTCAAATAAATCAATAATAAAATTACTGGTGCATTCACAGTGATATTGCAGAATACATCTTAGGTTTTTAGCCAATACTGTGAACACCTTGACCCTATATATATTACTACTTCATGAACAAAGAGGAAATTGAGCTAGTTTCATCGATGACTGAGTAATCTCCCTTCAACACTCCACAGACACTGCTTACAAACCTATTGTTTGTAGGTTTGTAAGCTAAAGTAAATTGAGTAAACCAAATTGTATATTTTACACATCTGTTTAATAATTTTACATATCTGTGTAATAAATGGTGCATTAGTAGTGTTTTTGTTTCAATGCTTTACTGTCTCTGCACAGTGTCGGCCCCCATCCACATATATATATATTCTGTAACACAGGGATAGTTTGCATGGCTCTCATAAACCATTCATCTCCATTAAGATTTCTTAATAACCACCAACTTACAGTGTAGAACTCAAACGCTTTCTCCAGTCAACAAATGCTTGATGTAGTATCTTCTCATTCAGATCTGAATACTTTGAGTACACAATTACAATGACCTTTTAATTATATCAGAAGTAATACATTCAACTAGTTACTTTCCATATGAATATATACATATAATAGTCAAGTGACCTGTTTAAGAGAATGATGTACCACAGATAAAGCAGCGATATTGTTTTTCTTCTGTATGAGCATGCTTGTGTTTAGTTAAATGATCCTTTAAAGAAAATGATTTACCAAAGATATTAGCAATATAGTTTCCTGTAAAAATATATGTGCAATAAGTCATCATTTTGAGAGAATGAATCACCAATTATTACAGTGATGCTTCATCATCTCTTGTATGGATAAGTCTGTGTCTAGTCAAGTGGTTTATTTGAGAGAATGATTTACGACAGATATCACAGTGATAAGGCTTCTCTCCCGTATGAATACGTTTGTGAGTTGTTAAGGAATCATTTACAGAGAATTTTTTACCACAGACATCACAGTGATATGGTTTCTCTCCAGTATGAACACGCCTGTGAGCAGTTAAGTGACTTGTTTGAGAGAATGACTTTCCACAGATATCACAACAATATGGTTTTTCTCCTGTGTGAGTACGTTTGTGTCCAGTTACTGCACTTCCAACAGAGAATGATTTACCACAGATGTCACAATGATATGGCTTCTCACCTGTATGAACATGTTTGTGCTTACTTAAGTGACTTGCTTGAGAAAATGATTTACCACAGACATCACAAGGATATGGTTTCTCTCCAGTATGAATGTATTTGTGTGCAATTAAGACATTTCCATGAGAGAATGATTTACCACAGATATCACAGTGATATGGTTTCTCACCAGTATGAACACGTTTGTGAGTGGTTAAATTAGCATTTCTAGAAAATGCCTTACCACAGATGCCACACTGAAATGGGGTTTCTCCTGTGTGAATGCGTTTGTGTTTAGTTAAGTCACCCTTTTCAGAGAAGGATTTACCACAGATATCACAGTGATATGGCTGCTCTCCTGTATGAATACGTGTGTGAATTTTTAACCGAAAACTTACAGAGAACGATTTACCGCAGATATCACAGTGATATGGTTTTTCTCCTGTATGAATACGTTTGTGTTGAGTGAAGTGATCCTTTCGAGAAAATGACTTATTGCAGATATGACAGTGATATGGCTTCTCTCCTGTATGAATACGTTTGTGATTAATTAAATGGGCATTTTCAGAGAATGATTTACCACAGGTATCACAGTGATATGGCCTCTCTCCTGTATGAATGCGTGTATGTCTAATTAACTGACAGTTTTGAATGAATGATTTACCACAGACATCACAGTGATGTGGTTTCTCACCTGTATGAGAGCGTTTATGAGTTGTCAAGTGACCCTTTGTAGTAAATGATTTACCACATATATCACAATCATATGGCTTCTCTCCTGTATGAGAGCGTTTGTGTATGGGTATATCACCATTGCAAGAGAATGTTTTACCACAGATATCACAGTGAAAGGGCTTCTCCCCCGTATGAATACGTTTGTGTTTAGTTAAGTGATCATTTACAGAGAATGATCTACCACAGATATCACAGTGATATGGCCTCTCTCCTGTATGAATACGTTCATGTTTAGTTAGTTCACCACTTCCATAAAATGACTTAGCACAGAAATTACAACTATATGGCTTTTCCCCTGTATGAATGCGTTTATGTTTAGTTAAGTGATTTATTTGAGAGAATGATTTACCACAGAAATCACAGTGAAATGGTTTTTCTCCTGTATGAATACGTTTGTGAATATTAAGATTACATTTTTGAGAGAATGATTTACCACAACTATTGCAGAGGAATGATGTTTTTGCTCTCGCTTTCAGCAGCTCATCAGAATTGATTGTTTTAGAATCTGTTTTGCATTTAACATTGTTCTCATATGATATATTTTCCATAATTTTTCTTTTCTTAATGCAATACATACACATTTATATTTTGCTTTTTTATCATATTCCTTACAAGTATTTCTTCCAGCACATTTTCAGGAATTTTAATCCTTGTCAATATCTGAGGTCACTGCAAATTTATTTGTAATGCAAGTTTAATTAGAATGCAAAATCATTTTCTACATACTCCACTCTTCAAAATGTAAAAATATTTCATTTTAACCTCAGTCCATGGAACATATTTCACAGTGATTCTACCATGGATCTATATGAACAGAGTTGTATCTATTCTGTATTTCTTTGATTAGTCTTTAAAATATAATAAATATTGATAATGCATCCAATGTACAAATTTTTTTTATACCAATGTCTTCCGATATTCTGAAATAAGAGAAAGATAGTATAAATGGAGGATGCATAAAATGTAAAAAATTAAAATCTTATTATATTTCTATATTAATAAATACAGGTGAAAGCACAACTGTGTGGTAAGAAGTTTGCTTCCCAGAGTAGGTTCAGGCCTACTCTGTGGCACCTTGGGCATGTCTTCTATAGCCCTAGTCCAACTAAAACCTTGAGTGGATTTTGTAGATGGAAACAGAAAGAAGCCTATTGTATATGTATCTATATAAGTTAAAAAGCACTCTGTAAAGTGGTTGGCTTTAGGGAAGGGCATCCAGCCATAGAAACTATGCCAAAGCAGACAATTGAGTTCAGTGTAGTTATCTGGGTCACTAACTCCCATCAAATTGTCCAACCTATGCTAGCATGGAAGAGGGACATTAAATGATATATATATATAATCATTTAAAGTCCCTCTTCCATGATATATATATATATATATATATATATATGGCTCAAATTTCCCCCTCTCACCCAATTATAAATTTTGAACTTTTTCATCCATTTATTTATTTGTCTGTTTATCTATTTATCCCTATCCGTTTATTCATAAAATATATTTGGCAATTAAATGTGTCAGTCCTACAGAAGACTGTGTTACTGTTGTTTTTAGCCCCAGGAAGTCATTCATATCTATCTCTTTATACACATATCTATATGCTTATTGAATTTCAAAACGTGGTTTCTTGCATATTCGGAATCTGTCATCTAAAACAGGAGAAAAGAATTTCGAAAGATGTTCAAAACCTTCTTTCATACTCTAACCTTTCCTCACCTAGTATAAAGCTGCTTTCTTTTCTATTGTACACCCACACAGTCAATGGAGAGCTTAGTCTTGCAAGCAACATAGTGAACTCACCAGTGCTGGTGCCATAAAAAATGCAGCCAATACACTCTGTAATATGGTCGGTATCAGAAAGGACATTCAGCCATAGAGACCATGCCAAAGCAGATATTAGAGCATGATAATCCTCTGACCTGTTGAATCCAATCTAAGATTGTCCAACCCATACCAGCATAAAAGGAGGGTATTAAACCTTTAGCATTTCAACTAACCATATCCAGCCCAAATAATGTACCTGTTTTATGTTTAAATTGCAATATCAAACCTACCCTGCAATGTCATTCTAAAAATAAACAATCACATCACTGAAGTCTCCAAGCTATAGAGATAATACATGATTATTTTTTTTAAATGTGAATAAATAAGCATTACATTTTACAGAGTAATCTGAATGCTAAAGGGCTGAAGGATGATGATAATATACACATATATAAAATACATATATTTTCTGCTTAAAATGCATACATAGAGAAAAGATTGGATGCTTGTGGTGGTACTGACAGATAAAGAATAAATGCACTGCATCAAGAATTCTGTGAATCAAATTCCAAGTAATCTAAATATGCTTACATTTAGAGAAAAATGTAGATGGTCATAGTTACAAACATCATCATCATTTAACACTTATCTTCCATGCTCACAAGGATTAAATGGGATCTGATGGGTCCAACAAATGCATCATGCTCCAATGTCTGCTTTAGCAAGGTTTCTATAGCTGGATGCCCTTTCTAATGCCAATCGCTTTACAATGAGTATTGGGGGCTTTTATTCATGGTACCAGCATGAGTGAGATTGCTATGCAGCTTGCAATACTATGAACACCAAGGGCGGTGGCTCTATGCTAGGTGATGAAACATGGGATCAGAACAGAACAGTTTTCTTGCAGTAGAGTGGGAGTGGTCAAGGTGGAGCTGTAAAAGAGATAAAAATAGTGATAATGAGGTGTATGGGTGGACCCTCAAAGTAGAAGAGAGTGGAGGACAGAATTAGGTATGACGATGGGTAGAGATTGTAAGAATATATGGGAGAGTTACGAGATTGGGTATGGGTGAGGGGATAGATATAATGAATAAAGAACAAGTGTTGAGGGATGATAAGGGAGGTAGGGAAGTAGGTGACAAATGCAGACATTGGGTAGAAACTGGAAGGCATGCTCACCAACTTCCATACCACCAGCCGACCAGTTGGATTCCATATGCAATAACCACATTGCCTCAGTGGATGTCACTACAGACGACCAGATCATTGAGCAGGCGGACAGTTTTATCCCTCTTGGGAGAACAGCGACACAAGATGCAGTATTCTCATGAGAAATCTAAAGATCAGAGTTCGGATGAAGAGGACTTTAGGAGAGTGGACATCATTAAGAGGCATCAAGGCCAATATGAGGACCGTCTTCAACGAATACACATTACGCCAGTGATGATGTATGAAGTAAAACGTAAGTACAAAGCATCACCATAAGCATACACTCACTGTACAGAACAAGATGGAGTGTATGGTGTCGTTCTGCATGATCGGAGGGGCCACACCTGGATCCGACAACAGAGAGGAATCAATAACAGCGCACTACCATCAAGAATACAAATGGGTCAGTCACATTACACGGTTTAAAAATAATAGTGGGGGGGGTGATAGGAGTGACAGAGTAGACACCATGAGAATGAATTGGATCACAAGGTAAACAACAGACAAGATTGCGAGTTAGATGGAGACCGCGTGAGCAAGACTGACCAGAGACAGATTTTAGTGGAGACAGTCCAAGGCGGGGTTCCTCCTTCTAGAGTAATATTAGCCACAGAATGAATTGAAAAGTATTTCAACATATAACAACTGACAAGACTCATCACAGCCATCAAGAAACTAATATCACTCTTGACAGATTACCTTAGCAGTAAAGTATGAAATAGAAACTAGGAATATTTCGTACTTTAATTTTAAAAACTTTACTTTCGTTTCAATCAACGATAATAAGAGGCATTATAAATAAATGAAAGAAGTCGAGTGACTGAGAAAAACAATAAACAAAAATTTACCTCGTATAAATGACAGCAATAACAATGAAGTCAGAGGTGGTGATCAAGAGTGTCAGTTTATAGATATAATTACAACTCGGTTTGTGTACATCTGTATAGTTAAAAGCAATTGTTTGCGATGCTTTTAATGTTTCATATTCAACAGATTATTTTCTTAACCGATGTCGTCCGATTCGTGTGTTCTTACCGCGTGGAGCACAACAGTCAATATCCGGTTGGAATGCGCATGACGAAAATAGAGAGAGCTCGTGTCGAATAAACGAGCGCGCAACACGTTTATTTATTTTGCTTTTAAGTTAAGTCTTGCAGATATTCTATATAATTTAGAGCCAGCAATGAAAGTTACGATGTTTCGTATATGAATACATCTATGTGAAAATCCGATCGAAAATAGAAAATGGGTGTATATGCATATTTCAGGAGTTATTGCTCCTTCTTCAGCACCACATCCAACCCATTAACCATTCACGAACACATTGCTTAAAAATACCATTAAGTTTAGCGGTGTAACACTATTGGGTAGTCCAATTTACATTGGCGGTTGGTACGTACATTTCCTTTAGCAATCATAGTATACTACTAAAGGTTTATAAGTCAACACTGAAAAGTATTGGCAACGTTTCCAGAAAGTGTAACTACTGGAGTCGGCAAAGATCAGCGTAATAAAATGAAAGCAAAATATTTGGTAGTACTTTAGAAAATTTGTCATCAAAATGAAGCTGGAAGAATGTTTAGGAACTGAAAGTTGAATTTGAGTGAAAGGAATTATGTCATACGTGGGATGTTTTTGGTTTCACACACCAGATCCGATTTTTTTTTAGAACATTTTTTAGACACGTAGTTTTTTATGCGAATTAGGAAAATCTAATCACTTTTGGAGGAACTGGTATTTTGGGGGAAATTTCACCCAATCAGATGCAGCCATTTTTGATACATCAGAAGTTGGAATTGCTATATGTTCCCATAGCAACGTTATTGGACCAGCATGAGAGCATCCATAGAATTCTTTCTTTGGTATTCTATTGAATAAGTTTTAAATGTTTCAAATAATCTCTAACAACCCATGTAAAAACACCTTCTAAGGCTTCAGATCAAAACAGTAATTTGACATGAGTTTGTAAAATTAGAAATTCGTTATTTTCCTCAACAGCTACATCTTCACAGATTATTATGAACCTGCAAATGATTTTGCTTCTCAATACCACTTGGCTCATTTTTTTGCTTCTTCCTACCACCTGACTCATTTTCAATTAGAGTTCCATTCACATTCAGGATACCTTATAGCAATATTTTTCATAGAAGAAAAGGCAAGGAGATTAAAAAGGAGGTGGACAAATTACCATGTTTAAATAAATTAAGTTCATTTGCATTAAAATAAAAGTTGTTGAAAACATAGAGACCCAAAGAAATTTTTTGGGGAAAAAAAGAAATACAGTGCATATCTTACACACCTGCAGTATTTTACAGGTTGTGGTGTTGGATTTGTCTAAAGACTTTGCTAGAAATGGTATGGCTTAACATCCATAGTGACTTTGAGGGTTTTTATTTGAATGTTGTTAATGTTTAATAGTGGAATATGGTAATATTACATAGATAGGTAAGCATACAGTAATGTTTAATAGTGATTGTGTTTTCATGATTCGCATGATCCCACTGCAGGATGTTCACGAGGTCTCTTTTCAAGAAGTCAGTGTAGGTTTGGCATAAAGTATCTAAGGTTGCATATGAATGACACTTGGGTAAACAAAGTTAGAGAGGACTGAAGAGTGGTATCATATATATATAGATATGTAGGTTTTTGCCAATATATATATATATGTTTGGGGCTAATGCAGCTTCATACCTCTCCTTGAAAAATGCATTTTTTTTGAAAACCATTTTTCGGATTCCTACGTTTAAGATGTCGGAGAATATGAATATACAAAAAAATTAATTTTTAAGCACCACCAGCACTCCACTTAAAATTTTGAACTTTTGCGAAATATTTTTCCTTTTATGTTTTAGATGACGGAAATTCCAAATATGCAAGAAACCACATTTTCAAAATTTTAAATTCAATAAGCATAAAGAGATACATAGGTATGAATGTCTTCCTGGGGCTAAAAACAACAGCAACACCATCTTCTATAGGACCACCACATTTAGTTGACATATATTTTATGAATAAACTGACAGGGATGCAGACAAATAAATAAATGGATGAAAATGTTCAAAATTTAAAATTGGGTGAGAGGGTGAAATTTGAGCCCCTTATTAAACTTTATAACATTAATGTTTGTTTCTCATTAAATTTTTATT
>JARUKP010000202.1:0-12988 GCA_029874955.1 Octopus insularis | reverse complement strand
AATGTATGATTAATTCAAAGCAATTTGAGTGAAAAAGTATTACATTTAACAGAGTAATCTGAACACTAAAGGGTTAATAAGACTGAATGAGTATTACATGTTTAGAATTTAGTGTGTGGTAGATAAATGAAATTATTTTCTCAGTAAATATTGTTTAATGTGTGGATCAATGTTATTGTCTCTTTCAGAGTGAAGACCCAGTGGAAGATGTCTATGTAGAATATGAAGTCATGTCCAATACATCAAGTGTTCAAATCTCCGACAGTGAAGACGAACAACCACAAGTAGCTATGGTAAACTATTTTCTAGATTTCCATTCTTGAGGCAGTCCTCAAACCTGTCAGATCCTTTTCAGTCTCACAAGTTGCATGGTGACCACACTAATGTTGGCTCCATGAAAAACACCCCCAACACACTCAGTTAAGTGGTTGGCATTAAGAAAAGCAGTCTGTAGAAACCATGCCAAACCAGACACTGAAGCAGGGGACCGTCTTCCAACTCATTGGATCTTGTCAAACTGTCCATCCCATGCCAGCTCTAAAGACAGATATTAGATGATGATATATTTGTGTGTTTTTATGTTATTGTTACAGTTTAATCAACTTCCCTCTCTTCAATTATGTGGCTTGTGTCATTTGTTAAAGATTATTATTATTAATGTGGCAGAATCATTAGAACACTTGTAAATAGGCTTTGCAATATTTGTTCCAGCTCTCCATGTTCTGAGTTTAAATCCTGCTGAAGTTAACTTTCATCCTTCCTGGTTTGATAAAGAGAAGTACCAGTTAAGTACTGGAGTAGATTGTGTTGACTACTCTCAACATTGTTGGCCTTGAGCTTATATTAGAGACCATTAACTTTATTATTTGTATTGGTATTTCTCTTTGAAGCATCACTTTTCTTTTCTATATTTACCCTTTTTTTGTCATCTTTGACCATTGAAATTGTGATGAATGGTTTGCAGATGTATCTGGATTTCCACAGAAAATGTACTGCCCCAGCTGGAGTGGATGAACACTTGGTCATCGATCCTAGAAAATTTTCAGCTATATATTTTTCTCAAAAGATGACCAACACAAGTTCAAGTGTAAATGGAGGAGTTGTTGTAAAAGAAAATGTACTGGTCACTCCTACTTTGTATGCCAATGACCTCAGCCAATAGTAATCCACCAGCAAGTGTTGCACTTGCTTTTCCATTGAAAGTAGAAAAAAAACCTCACAAAACAGTAACAACAAAAACAACACTACTAACATCAACATAAAACTGCTGCAACGATAACAGTTGCCACCATCATGAAAATAACAACAATGAAAACAGCAATAACATAATCAACAAACACAACGTTCATCACCAGTAATGGGGATAAAAAAAAAAAAACTCATCTTTCAACCATTCCACGAAGACTAATAGACTTCTTGTTCTCATGAAGGTAAAACCATCTTAATTAAAAAGTATAAGATTGATATTGTTTGTCCTAGAGTGATGTTGCTCTCAAATGAGGAAGTTTTGTTTAAAAGAAGAAAAAACAAAACCCATTATTTACAAGTGCATCACTTATGCAGGCAATTAGTCAGGAATCCACAATACTTGTCCCCAGCTTAAATGAATAAATGTCTGAAATTGTTGTGGCCCTTTGAAGTGTACGTTACCAGAGAAAAGCATAGTGGGATGGTGATAGCTGTTTGCAATAGTGAGCAGGAAGCTTGTAAAATGGCTACAACCTCCTAAACCTCCTGGTAGTTTGTTTTGATACCCATATATATATATATATATATATGGAGTCATGTTACCAACATCAGAGTCACAAACATAGATCCTTGTAGAGTCCAGACCAGAGTAATAGCTATGCTAGAGGAGTATGGGGGAAATTTTTAGCATGAAGTCTTATAAAATAGAATGGATACATTGAGTGAGTTCCCAATATTGGTTGATCTGGAAGACTTGCCTGGTATCACAGGCTACTATTTCTGAGAATGCAAACAAATGCAGGTAGTTGTACAGGATAGAAAACCCAAATATTACATCTGTGACAAAGCAGATCATCTCAAAGCATTCTGCCACTCTGAAGAGGCGTTGAGAGTAGTTTGTCACACTGCACCATTGCTCCTAGTACTAAATCTGCTATAATCACAATGGGTATGTCCTCTGTGAATCCAAACAGACAAGTGCAGTGTTTCAACAACACTTCCTCAAATTGTTTGCTGTGATTGTCGAACAAGGTGACTGAGTACTGTGAAAAGCTGATTTCTGCTTATTAACAAGGTGGATGTTCTGAGCCATTGTGTGGGGTGCAAATTGCTGGATTCAGATCATCTGTTCTGAGCTGTATTTTCATGTGCAAGACTTGTTTGCTTTATCTTGGCACTTTCTACTGCAACTGACAGCAGACTGGAAGCACTCCCAGTCAAGTGAGCTGAGAAGTGGTGACATTGCTGAGGAAGGATTTAAACAAGGGGATATGATTCAAAACTTCAAATGCATAACTCATCTCAACATGCCAAGAGTTTGGCAAAGGTGTTTGCCAAGATGCTAGCATTTATTATCAGCGGTGTACATACTTGTCCAATCCCTGACTGATCCATCCATGACAATTTCTACCTCGTATGATGCGTCATAGAGCTGGTTAGGAATAGATCTGGTTTTAGGTAAGATGCTTGTCACTTTAGATCCTTGCTACCAGGTTGCTGTCTTAAGAGCTCTCAGATTTGTTCTTGTCATCAAAGGCTGGGTTGTGACAGTGTAAAGTAATATCTGTTTAGTGGTCAAATTCAACACCCACCTCTCAGAACCAGTTAGCATTGAAAGTTTAGTTCATCCAGAGTGCCCCTACTTTCTCCTCTCCAGTGTTTTGGCCTTAGAACCTTTGTTGAAGAGAATATAGAGTTTGAAGGATATCCCACTTCAATTGGGTCACAGAAGAGCTGTATTGGCATATGTGGATGTCACTATCATGGTGCTGGACACTGGATATAGAAGCCAGTGACACTATACTGAAAGATTACCATATATGTACAGAAGTATGCATAAACAAGGTCAAGTTGGTAGGCTTGCAGCTAGGTACTTGGGGAAGCAAGTCCATGTTGGCTAGTAGCAATTTTAGTTACTGGACCAACATATTAGTCAAGCATTGAGGTTGACATAATTGACTAACCACCTCTACTCAAAACTGTTGGTCTTGTATTATTATTATTATTAAGGTGGTGTGATAGCAGGATCGTTAGCTTGTTGGACAAAATGCTCAGTGGCATTTCTTCAGGCTCTTTATGTTCGGAGTTCTAATTAGCCTGAGGTTGACTTTGTCTTTCATCCTTTTAGGATCAATAGAATAAGTTCCAGCTGAGCGCTGGAGTCGATGTGAATGACTAATCCCCATCTCTATAAAAAATTACTGGATTTCTGTCAAAATTTGAAACCATCATATTTTTTTTTTTATTGTTAATTTATTTTCAGGACATGTTGGTGATATGTCAAGACAGTGATATGGAATTCTGGGCTGATCTCAGTGAAAATGGCTCTGACTCTGATGTGGAGTTGTCTGAGGCTGTGAGTACTCCTGTTTCTTACAAGTGTATATTATCAATGTTGTATGTGTAGCTGGAGTGTGTATAGTAATAATCAGGACCTTGTCCCTTACCGTCTCTTGTTTTTGACTTGTTTGTGATAGATATGTTATTTCTTTAATGCATCTGTCAGGTTGACTGCAGTCTGCAACCATTGCTGTGTAGTTAAGAAGTTCATTTTGCAGTAACATGGTATGTGGGCCTATATATATATATATACGAGTGTGTGTGTGTGTGTGTGCATAACCATGATAAAGCAGACCCCACTGGTACTAGTGTCACTGGCAAGGGAGACAACAGTAACCTGGCTAAAGTGTTTGTGCATAGGCATGTGTGAGTACCTGAAGGATAATGTACTTGTGTATATATGTGTGTATGTGTAGGCAAGAAAATGTGGGCATGAAGATTATGTGAGCATGTGTATGTAAGTGGCAGTCAGATATATGCATATGTGTGACACTAGTATGTGCATGTGTACCATGTGTATATACGTGAGTGTGAATGTCCCTGATTTCAGATGGTGTGTATGAAGTTGATGTGTATGTATATTTTGTATTTGTACATAATTATGTGTGTTTGAGGCTATATGTTCTAGGGAAATGTATGTGGGTTGACCTAGATGGAGCTGTCAGGTGAAATAGGCATGACAGTGGAGGTAGGTGTTGGGAGATATTGGTGCATGACTATATATTGGGTCAGCCCGTAAATAATGTGGTCTTTTCAATTGCATGAACTAAGCTAGAGGTGTATGGGATAAACTACCTGCATCAACTTGCTATAAAAGCAGATATAAATTTTACCTTGTACTTATTCTTAGTATAAGTTTTGAAGTGTGCAGTTCGATTTTAACAGTTATTTTTTCAAAACTATAAAGGAACATATTTGGCATATTTTGCTTTATGAGTTCAATAAAGCATCAACACAATGGAAAGTGTGAGAAATATTAGTGCAGTATGTGAGAATCGGATAACAAGTGTAAGCTAGTGTCAACGATGGTTCCAGAAGTTCTGAGCTGGAAACTGCAGCCTAGAAGGCGAGCCTTGTCCTGGAAGATCTGTAGAGTTCAATAAGGTCGTCCTGTAAACCCTGGTAGAACAAAATCCCATCATAACTGTTGAGGAACTAGCCGAAGAGATTAGGTGGGAGTGTGGATTCTGATGTGTGTGTGTGTGTGTGTGTAAAGATGTATATATATGCTGTAGGGGCATAATGGCATGTGGGAGGTGTGTGGTGTGTGTAGAAGTGAAGAATTGAGATCATGTGGGACTGAGGAATGAGAGAGAAAACAAATTCCTGCTCTTGATAGGTCAGTCGACAGTCTGACAAATATTGCAGGGAATAACTGGTTGAGCAGAAGTGGTGCGAGACAGGTGTCATTGCTGAGGCTGATCATCCCAGAAATGTTCTGTAAACTGGTAGCTAGGTTCCAGCCAGTTTGACCAAAGTACTAGGAGTGAGAGAGCAAAAGATGCAGGAGATAACATTGCTGGCGGTCCAGGTGAATGATTGGTAATGTGGCAGGGACAGGTGTGGCAGTCTGGATGACAGCAAGGGAAGAAGCCAGGCTAGGTGCTAGGAGTGGGGAAGAAGCTATAGACCAGAAGGTCACATAGGTTATGGGCACATTTGGAGGGGAGGTGTGGTTGAGAAAGATGTGGGAGGTCGAGGGGTTCCCCATTGACAGGCTTCTGATATTAAATAAAGTGTTAAACATATAGTTTGCAAATTAGTTGTTGCACTTCTCTAGAGCTACTGGATTTAATGTGTATGTAAAGAAATTGGCTACTTGTCTCTCTGGGATTAGTCAAGTGATATAGACACCTGATGTGACCTCAATAAAGACTGAAAATCAATCAAGGGTGTTCATCATTTTTTTAAGCTACAGAGACAGGTAAAAATGACGTTCGTATGTCTACTGTGTAGGTTTATATGTATATCAACAAGCTACTTTCAATGTCTTGAGTAAGACTTTAAAACCGTATCTGATAGTGGGGCCTTGATACAGGATTTCCAGGGTTTTGAGGAGTGTGGAACCACTTCTTGCCACTATTAATCCCAGATCTACTCTGACCCAGTGTAGTAACACCTGTTAGGATCCCAGCTAACCCCATTAGTGTTAACTAGCATGCGTACCATCCACTTAAAAACAAGGTTCTGATAATTGTTGGTGATTTAGTCAGTGAACACTCTACAATGGTCAACAATTGATAGTAAGATGAGCTGCTATGGATCACACTATCCCAAAATGTGTATGCATGTGATTGGAGGCCACTTTGTATTCCCACTGAAAATCTGAACAACTCTACACCTCAATAACAAATGACTCCAGCTATGGCATCCATGCTATCCAACATGCTGCTCTCCCAGTGGAGCATCTGTCAAATTTGCAAGCAGGATTTTTAGGCTGTTGGTAGAAACATTACTTTGTCTGCTGACCGTTGGATGTGGTCAGCATTTGTGAGAGATGTGGTGAACTTGGCCAAATCCAGCTCAACTCACTCCAGGTGAATGTCGCCACAAGTACAAGAATGTACATGCAGTGGGACTGAACTCAGAACCATGTGGTTGGGAAGCAGATTTCTTACCACATAGCCATGCCTGCACCTTTGTATATACATCATTTATGTATATGCGTATATCCTTTAGTAATGTGCAGTTATGAAATTGTAAACATTACCAAAAAACTGATAAGCCTTTGCTTTCTAACAAAAATTCCTTGTGATATTTTGGTCTGCCCAAGTTACACACTCTTTACTGTGAACCAGTTGGAAATTTATAACCAAAAGCACTATTTTTCATTTCTTTTTTTTTTTCCCATTTTATCTAATTTCAGCTCATGAGCTGTGGCCATGCTGGGGCACCGCCATTTGTTCACAAAATATATAAAACTAAAAGTAACCAAGTGAAGATGACCATTTATTATAGAAATTTGTTATAATCAAGTTGTGACATGAGTTAATAGTAGCTTAGGGAATGAGGTGGTGGGTTGTAAAATTATAGGAGAACTGGTGTTTGATAGATCTGACTTTACACAGGGATATCTTAGTTTGGTAGATCATACACCTGATTCCTATTTTACCCTTTATTACACATTTCAACATATTTCCTTGTTTTTTCTTTTTATTTTCAGGACAAATGGTGCTGTTCCAAATGTCATGCTTTTAATTCTCCTATACATCGACTCTGTGATATATGTTGGACCATACGGCCTGGTTGGCTCCCTAATTATGACAGTCAGAAGAATTCAAATGAAGATACAGAATCTACTGATGAACTTAACAATTGTGGGGAAAGCGGAGTGAACGTGAAAACTGAGAAGTCATCGACATCAGATGACTATCCAATAGATAAAGTGTGTCAAATTCGCAATACCCTGTCTAACATTTGTTATTACTCAGAAACAGATATCCCAGCACGAAGAACACGAAACCAAACTGGCAGCAGGAAAAGACGGTTAACGTCTGAATCTGAAGAGAGTGATATATCTGGTAAAATACGGCGTTTAACTTCACCAGAGAAGCTACCTACGCCAGGAGTGTGTTTGATATGTTCACAAAACCCAAGGGATGCTTCTTTAATACATGGTACCTCTGGTCACCAGATTTGTTGTCTCACATGTGCAAAGAAATTAAAACGTAAAGGGCACAAATGTCCTATTTGTCGGCGCACTATTCAAAAAGTTGTCCGAAATTATTTGACATGAAACACTAAAAAATTATCATTTTGGCTGTGATTTATAGAATTTATATTCATCCAATCTAGATATTTACTTGACCAAATTGTTTAATGTTTCCTTCAATTGGGTACATCTTGCTAAGGTTATTTATTTCTATCTTATGCTCATCACCTCAATACAACACATTGATGACTTTTCAAAACAATTTTTTTACCAAAACAACAAAAATTATTTATATGAAGAAAAAAAATTGAAAATACAGCAAAAATATTCTCCCTCCCCTTAAAATTTGAAAACATTGTTTAATAATAAATAATATGATATATTGACACTTACATCATATCATAAATGAGGTCATTCACTGCTATAACATTGAAGTAATGTGTTATATTGATAAACTCCTATATGTATATGATACCAGATCTATACACTGCTGAAGTCATGTATTATAGATGTCTTTATCAGACAGATTTTATTACATTTTTATTCTGCAGCTGAGACCAAAATTCTGTTCAAAATTGTTTTCCCTCTCTATCATATTGAATCTGGGACCAAAATAAAGAAACATGCATATAACAGTTACAAACTCTCTTGCTTCAAACAAGTAGTATTACAAAGATGCTCGTTAAAACTTTTGAAATAATTCTACAAGGCTACCAACAGAATCACTGTATATACAACCCGGCATATAATATTACCAGATTGGACACGATTAATTTAAGAACAACCCCTCCACACACAAACCACACTCTCTTGTCCTTCCCTTTGAAATATTCTTCAAATTTTTTTAAAGAATTTCTTTCCAAATGTCCTTATTTAATGAAGAATTTTTATTTCACTGTCCATAAACAGAAAGTTTCTAGAAATGTCAGCCCTGTTGACTAAAATATCTTTGAGTTTATTTATAAAAAGAACTTGTATTTATAAAAGGAACTTGTATGTAAAATTTTGTTATTGTTTATATTTAAATATTTGATGATGGTACTGTAGAAGTGAGATATTAGAGGTGGGGTACTTTACAGATATTAGTGTTGGGGTACTGTACAGCTGAGATAGTGGTATTGGGCTACTGTACAAGAGAGATGTTGGGGTTGGGATATTGTACAGATGAGATGTTGCTGTTGGGGTATGATACAGGTGAGATATTGGATTTGGGGCACAGTACAGGTGAGATGTTGATGTCTGGGTTGGTGAAATATTGATGTTGGAGTACTGTACAGGTGAGGTATTAGTAATGTGGTAGTGTTGTATAGGCGGTTATACTTTACTGATGAGATATTAGTTAGGTGGTGATAGTGGTGTACAGATGACATATTGGTAAGGTGGTGGTATTCAGATGAGATATTGTGCAAAGTTAATTTTTGTTGATAGATTTTCTAAATGTATTTTCTGTGAATATGTGCTATTATGAAGAGAGATAATAGTACTTTGTGGTAGTGTTTTGCATTTTGAATTTTTCAAAATGATTATGCAAAAAGTAATTTTCTAACTGGAGTTAGTTTTTGTGCACAGTTCTTTTCTAATGGTGTCCGTACACAGAAATATTTCTCTGCAAAGGACCTACCACATTTAATAGATAAAGGGGCCACAATAATATATTTAAGATATTTATCGCCAAGCCAACATGGCAGTCCTAAAATTAGGACGAATGCTACCGTGAATTAGCTGCCATGTTGGCTTGGCGATAAATATTAATTTCCAGTACCGCTACCGTAGTCTCCTGTAGAGAGACTTAGAAATATTAACAATTATATTTAAGATAGTTTTATTATTATTAAGTAGATTTGATGTTAGTATAACTAGTACTACTACATAGTTTAGAAAATTGAAATGAACTGTAAAAGTTGATTTAACAGACCTAAATATTATTCACTGTTTTAATATTTCATATTGGTTTCTTCTTACATTTGCACAAATTAGCATTAAAACAGCAGAGATATGATCAATTGAATCAAACCCTAATTCACAACAGTGTTTTGACCCTGAACACTGTACTTTTGCTTTGTGTAGGTATCTGTTTCTGTATCCAAGAATGTGTGATAGGATGTGTTATTCATGAGAAGAGATATACCACTGAAAATTGCATCAATTGTCACTACATTTCACCTGCCTTTACAGGATGCCATCTTAGTGTGTTAAATGAAACTTGACATAAAGACAGCTGCTATAATTAAACTCCTCATTCTCAATCATCTCTCTTGGTATGTGTAGAATTAATTTTTATTCTTGACTTTTTGCATAGTTTCTTTTCTTTTCTTTTCTTTTCTTTTTCTTTTTTCATATACATTTTCCATAACTTACCATAAAATGTCTAAAAGTATTTCTGAAAATAGATTATGTTTCACCCCTCTGATTATTCATGCTTATATTATCTTGGACTCTGCAATATTTAATGTGAGTTTTATTGATGCTGTCTCCCTAACAAGTCTTATTTCCGTGTTAGTTGTGCTGGGTCTCTTAGTGTTTCATATCCTCAAAAAAGCTTATTGTTTGTTCAAACAACTTATTTGTAGTGGGTAGTGAGAGTGTTTTGTCTGAGTTTGCTGTTGTTTGAATGTGTTGGGGCTCTGTTTTTGAATCCTTTTAGGAGTAGAGATATATCAAGTGAGTTTAAAATGTGATGCAAATATTTATGTACTGTTAGTATCATGGCCATGCTAATTTTGTTCCTGGTTCATATATGGACAAAAAGACCTAAAACCAGCACAGATAAACCAGGCTTTTGTGCAGCAATGGCTTGACAGAATGGAAAAAAAATATGCTTCTTATTTGTACAAGTTTACATACAACCAGTGTCTGTTAGTTTGTATGTATTTGATGGAGGAAGAGTGACCTGAAGTATTGATGAAATGGCTGATAAAATTTCCATGAATATTTTTTGTAAAAATATGATAGACAAATTACTCTCTTGAAGGCTTTTATTTTAAATTGAAGTATAGGTTTTAACTTTTTTTTTTTGATACTACCTCAACCTGTCAGCATTTTGATAATTTCAACACTAACAGATCCCCCTGATAGATTTAGATTTCTGCAGTGAAAACTTTGTAATATGATTACTTTTCTCTACTCCCATCATATAGCTTTTTCTGCTGTTTGACCTTACAAAGGAATTAGGACTCTTTAATCTTCAAAGTAGAGCCTCACCATTTGCATTAATGCAATAAAGACAATTATCTTGTCTTCTGATGTTTATATTTTTCTCAAAGCTGTAATTTGCCAGTAAATACTGAGAAACTGCCATTTTAAGTATCTAAGTTTAATTTCAACATTCCTTCAGTCTTTTTTTTATCTGCATAGTTGAATGCTCTTGGTAGAAGCCTGATGGATTTTGGTCCTTATAAATTTCTAAAGCTGTAAGATGCAAGGAATTCATCAATGAATGGCTAATTCTTTCCTCATGATCATATTTCTTGCATGTTTACATGAGTTGGAAATGTTTTCCTTATCACAGTATCTCGCCACTTGTGGACCATTGTCATCTCTTGTAAGGTTCAGCATCTTGAGATTAACTTTTGCTTTTCTACAATGTCCTATTTGGATCCCTCAGCACTACTTTATCCAACTGTCATTATCAAAGCACATCACATGATTATAGAAGCACAGTCTGGCATGTACATCAGATCACTTGAGATATTCAGGTTTTCTTTCATCACATTTGTTTTTCATTGTTACACTAACATTACACAACTAGCAGTGTATACTTATTTCATTTCTTTCCAGCTTTGACATCCTATGCCCATATTTCACTACCCTGCATTACACAGTTCATATGCAAACATTGTAAACCTTGTTCTTCACTCCGAAAATCTCTTTGTTACTAGCTGAATAGTACTTAGAACTTTATCCATCCTTTCTTACTCAAGTTACTAACTTCTGGAACACTCTTCCACTATTAATTAGGTTAACTAGGTAACAAGCTTTTTTAACTTATAGGGAATATTTTATGGGTATTGTTACTGCTAACTACTTCTGCATAACAACTATGTACAAAGTTTTTCTTCTCTGACAAGTTTCCTGCTATCTCACATGCACACATTGGCTACATCATATAGAATTCCTTTTCTGCATCTCAAGCAAGGTTAATTCCCAGATGTCATTAAATCCAGTCTTCTTTCCTATTACACTTTTGTCTTTGCTAAGTTTTCTTGAAGACCAATTGGTTTTCATCCATGCATCTACATTTAAAATTATCACTACATCTTCTACAGAAATTACCTCTAGCCAGCCAGTCTTATTGCCTAAAGGGCTGATACCTGATAGATAACTCATCTGCACTCTAAATTCCCCACTGAGATCATTACTAACTTTCACCTGGCTGATATCATCTGTACATGTCTTGCAAGCCATCCAACTACATCAAGTTCTCTTATAGACTGTCACACTACAAATACTTGCTGCCAAGAGCTTCTATAGTTGTGTTGCTAACAAGAGAGTATCAGTGAGTTGCCATCTTCAATAAATAAATCAGGCAATGTTCTTACTTCATCCTAAATGGAAACTAACTATTCTGATCAGTCTTATAACTTAAAAAATATTTTCTTGGTTAAGCAGCATGACAGTAATGTTTCTCTGGGTAGTTATCTATATTGGCTAGTAAGTGGTCTGGTGTCAACTATTTTACATTATAATGCACGTTCTAAAACATTTCCTTTACCACTTGAGTCACCATTGCTGTTTACTTATATCAAAGCAATTTCTAAAAATCGCTCAGATAGGTGCAGACATAGCTGTGTAGTTCAGATAGGCACAGGTATGGCTGTGTATTTACGTTTGCTTCCCAACTACATGGTGCTGGATTTAGTCCCATTGTGTGGCATCTTGAGCATCTTGTGCGTGGTGTTGGTTGATGGAAACTGAAAGAAGCATGTTGTGTGTGTGTGTGTATGAGTGTGCATATGTCTGCATCTCTTTGCTTTGACATCACATAGTAGTTGTAAATGCATGTCACTGCCACACATTTCCAATATTCTGAGAGCATTTCTTGTCATGAGAAAATATTACCTTGCTCAGAAAAAGGTGGGAGTTGGTGACAGGAAGAATATTTGGTCATAGAAAATTTGCTTCTATAAACTGCATCCAACCCATGCAACCATGGAAATCAATGATGATTCTGATGGAATGACAGAGTAAATAAATCTAAACTAAGGGTAATAACTTATGGTTTCATAGACGAGGAAGATAACTTTTGGACAGACAAAAGCAAAAGTTTTGACTATCACTGATGAACAATTAATGTAGTGAGCCAACCTCTACTATTCTCTGACTTGCTAAGAATAGCAGCCAAATTGAGCTCAACAGAAACATACTGGATAATTCAATCCTCATTCATCATCCATCATTCTGAATCTGGGTTTTGCCCCGTTAATGGGGTGACCGGATCTAACTTAATGCCATAGCAACTACCCTCACACTATCTTACCATCTTGCCCAGGTTTGGGCATCCTCCCTTCTCAAGCCCCCCCTCCCCAATCTCCTCCTCCACCTGTCCCCTTCACATTTTCCTTGGTCTACCTTGCTTTCACTGTCTATTTACCTCAAACTCTAGCACCCTCTTCAGAACATGCTCCTGATCCCTCAACACATGTCCATACCACCACACTCCATTTGCCCTTGCCAGCTGTTTCACTGATTCCTCCAACCCCAGCATCCCCATCAAGTCCTCAGTCCTTCTCTAATCAAACACACACCAGACACTTCTCTCACCATTGCTCTCTCATTCTTTCTCAAAATTGCCATCTCTCTTTCCCCTCA
>JARUKP010000201.1:0-12992 GCA_029874955.1 Octopus insularis | reverse complement strand
ACGAGTGAAATACCTTTAAGCATTTCATCAAGCATGCTAACGACTCTGCCAACTCGCTGCCATAAAACAAATAATAATAATAATAATAATAATAACAAATATAGACCAAATTGGTCTCTTAGGGACAGCAAGGATTATCAGGAAAGTTCTAAGTATTTGAAAGACTGCTGAAAACACGTGGATACCTAAGATCACAAGTAGTAAGCCACTATCAATATAATTCCTACTAGGAATAAGACCGAACCTGAACCAAACCAAAAGAATGAAAATAATGGATTCAAATTTTGGCACAAGGCCAGCCATTTCAGTGGGAGATGGCTACCTGATTACATTGACCATGGTACTTTATTTTATTGACCCTGAAAGGATGAAAGGCAAAGTGGGCGTTGATGGGATTTGAACTCAGAACACAAACAGCTGGAAGAATACAGCCAGCCATTTAGTCCAATGTGCTAGCAATTCCACCATCTCATTGCCTTACTTTTTCATATTTTGACACACAGCCAGCAATTTTAGTACTTGGAAAGGAATGAAATGTGGAGTTGACTTTGGTGGGATTTGAACTTAGAACAAAAGTGCCGAAGGAAATACTGCAAAACATTTCTTCTCACAATTCTGTCAGCTTGTCATTGATAATAATGAACTTATTGTATATAATGCTCAGGAACACAACAAACCAGATAGCAGTTTTCTAAAACCAATTGCCTTCTAAATCATTTGCTTATATTTATCACGAATGGTAAGCCACCCCCTTTAATAGTTATAGGTTTTTAATACATCAATCATTGGGTTATGATGTTTCAGGTAATGAGACTAACAGGAAGTGCCTGTAACTCAGTACAGAACTAATACTTCAAATAACTGTTTGAAGAGCAGAATTTTTTTTCTTTTTATTTGGTTCTTTACAGATACAAATTGGCAAAAAAGAATGCATGTACATGTGTACACACTACAGGCTTCTGCACAGGTTTTGTCAGCTAAATTCCATTCTTATGAATATTGGTAAACCTGGGGCAATACACCAATCAGTAGGATAAAACCAGGAATCACATGGTTGTGAGGTAAACTTCTAAAGTACACAGCCATGCCTGTATGGCTGAAGTCTAATGACTGGAACAGGTAAAATATCTAAATTGGCTTCAGGCTAATGAAACATATTAAAAAAAAAAAAACAAGAAAAAAAAACCAACCAAACAAAATAGATTACCTCAACTACTGCAATATGATACTCTCGGGTGTCTGCAGCGAGGTTACAGATGCTTCTTGACTTGACATCATATGTTGCTGGAAAAAAAGACAAACTTAAATTTTACACAGGTAACTTCTATCACAGTAGCTGTTTAACCATTTAGCATTCAACTCAATCTGTCAAATGTGATGCTTTTTTTATTCACATTGTTTGGAATTAATCCTGCATTTTTGTAGCTTCAAGATTTCAATGATATGAATATTTTATTAGGTTGAGGAAAAAGTCCATGCACCATGTTAAAATAATCCTTTTTTATAACACTGCCATGTTGTTGTTGGCACTCCGTTGCTTACGACGTCGAGGGTTCCAGTTGATCCGATCAATGGAACAGCCTGCTCGTGAAATTAACGTGCAAGTGGCTGAGCACTCCACAGACACGTGTAAGTTTAACGTAGTTCTCGTGTGACAAGGCTGACCCTTTGAAATACAGGTACAATAGAAACAGGAAGAAAGAGTGAGAGAAAGTTGTGGTGAAAGAATAGAGCAGAGTTCACCACCACCTCCTACCAGAACTTCATGGAGCTTTTGGTGTTTTCGCTCAATAAACACTCACAACACCCGGTCTGGGAATCAAAACTGCGATCCTATGACCGCAAATCCGCTGTCCTAACCACTGGGCCATTGTGCCTCCACATGTCTATAATGTGTGTATGTGCATTGGTATGGAGTAATAGCAGTACACAGTTTTATGTATTAAAGCACAGTACTCTGTCATTCATCCTTCTGGAATGCAAAGAGTCAACAAGTAATTAAGACCAAACATTTTTTTGCCTTGAAGAGGAAGCTTAGATTTTGGAATACTGTTACATTATACATATAAGGTCGGCATCAGAGATTGTAAAGTATAACTTTTGTAACAATTTTGAAACTTCAATTAAATGATAGAAACTTTGTCTTTCATATTTGCAACAGTTGTCTTGGTGTTGACCTGGAAATATAGATTGAAATGTCGCTATCAAAGTATGTTTTGAGGTTTCTCTTTTCAGTCCTACTCCAGATGTGATGTAGAAGATTAAGAAGAAATGAAGAGTAGTAGTCATCTGCATTGAAATGTGTATTGTTAGAAGTAAGAGTGAGTAGGTTAATGAGTGTGGGAGACATAACCAATCTTAGGTTACAGCAATTAGCATACATGTGGTTTTTAGTTATATATAAAAATGTTGTGTGAATGAGTCTGTAGTAAATTTCTTTTTTAAGCCATCTTAGTTTGTACCTATGGATTACAGATTCTGTTTTCAACAAACCAGTTATATAGTAATTTTTCTGGTTAGAATCTCAGTAAAGAAAATAAAATTAAAAGTTGATAAATTTCTATGGTCCTTTTGTATAGAATATATTGGGAAGTTGACAAATTCAAAACAAAATAAAATAATTTTGAAGGTGACCTTTGAACTTTATCAGTGTAATAGACCATAAAAGTATACCTACCATAAAGTCAACATTGTGGAAATCACATGATGATGTTTCTGTTATATTTGATTTTGATGATATACGTAAACAAGAGAAAACTCAATTTTCTATGTGTTGTAACAAAAGAACAAACATTTAAGTATGGATTTCTCAAAACCCTCTAATTTTTTTTACTATGATTTTTATTTTTTTATAAAATGTTTGTTGGATTCTTATGCTTTGAACATCAGACATTCAAGATCTGACAATTTTGTTTTCAACTATGCAATGTATTTCGTTTAGCATATAAAGCAAAAATCATTTAATAGTATAAAAAGGAGATATTTTTATATACATTGTATATATTTTTAATGATTTCTATTATAGCAGCTTATTGAAACACAATATTCTAAGTATATGTTCTTATAGCAGTAATTATACTCAGGCTGATATGTAGCAGTGTATATAGACAGAAACAAAATACATTTCATACTTTTATTGCTTCTGCTTTAGTTTTACATTTTACTTGTGAATCATTTGTGTGTGTAAAACTGGAAAGATCCATGATCAATACAATTTTTGATGTGGGAATACTTATGAAATATAAAGAACATTTAATGTATTATTACTGTCATAAAATAATGAAACATCATTATGATGATTTAAAATTTTCATTGCACATCACTTAGCTTGAACAATATAATTTTCTTTCCAATTACATCATCCATGTATTAACTAGAAAAATGGATAACATTTAGTTCTCATGAATAATGTGCTCCTTAAATATTTAATTTTTAAAAAGTATGGACAAAATGTATTATAAACTTATATTTGATAGTGTATTAGAATTTATGCCATATAAAAGTAGCATTGCATTAAAGTTAAATAAAATTGTAAATAATTTTAAGAGTTAATAGCGAATTAGTATCCTCACCATCATCATCTTCAATCACTTTTTTGTTTGAAAGACTGCTCATAATTCTCAACAAACCAGAAAGCTACATTTTTCACTGCCATTTTACCTGTCAGCATACACATACCACATTGTTTAGTGGCAGTGTCCATTTCTTTTGTCTTGTACATTAATCTCTTTAATTTCCTCCACTTCCTAGTGCTTCTTTATTACTCTACCATTTGAAAATTGGGTTTTATATACATAATAATTTTCACTTGCTTTTAAATTATAATATACTATTTCACTCTCATCATATGAATATCATTTTCATCATATGAAATATGTGAATGTCAGTTATATTTTATGCTACTTGTATTCTTAGTCACTATAAATATACATGAATAGATGTGTCTTTGTTGTTTCATCAATTTCTTCATAAATTCTGCTTTTTATTAATTCTTCCTGTCTCAATATTTATTGAAATTGTGATTCATCAAAATGAAACATTCACAAATAGGTTATCTACTTGCTTATAGAAGCTGTGCAGGATTAGTTTGATATAAGTTATTCATCACATGTCCCCTCAATCAAAACTAGGGTCTATTTGCATTGGAAAGCCTGATTGAAGTGAATGGATTCTACTCGTGAGACAAATTTTGATTCCTGTTATTGTCATAGGAAACTATTCTTTGCAGAATTGACCAAAATTTGCTACAAGGTGACAAATTAGCTTGATGTTATTGTTGTTGTTATTTAGCCTCACACCATCCTTGTTAAGCAAATTTATGATCAAAAGCTTTCCAATAAAGACCATCCTGTCCATTTTCAAGATGGTGAGTAAAATTTGAAAAATGATTTTGCTGCTATTTCTGTCAGGTTGAGCAACTGCATAAAAGTTCTTTCATTGTCTCAGACAGTGCATGTCTCATAATTGATTGTTTGGTGGTTTTTCTTTTATTTCTATTTTTCTGTGTTTTTTTTTTTTTTTTTAGAACTGTATACCTAACATCTGATTAAATGATATAACTTGATTTTATACTTGCTTAAGATAAGTAATGATTATGTTTCGAGATGATTATGAACCTTACAAATAGGAATTTATTAAAAAAATATATTGCTATAATCCTCTTGCATGTATCGAGCAAAACAATTATCACCTTAAAACATATTAAGTAGAATATAATTGAAATTATGCTTATCAGTATGTTTTTGTTGTTGTTGTTGTTGGAGGAAGTGTGATCCAGTACATTTGTGACAATAAATTAATTGAACATTTAATGATAATCCATCAACTCTTTATATTAAATAGTAAAAATTTCTTTTATTATCTAATTCTCTCTCCATGCTTCTGTTATTTATTTTATCAGTGCCAGATGGATGAAAGGTTAAGTTCTTTTTTTTTAACACAGAAAAGTAGTCTACTGAATGACCTAGCAGTTACACAGATGATAGTTAAGTTAATTTTAACATTTTTAATAAAATGAGCATCAAAGGTCTAATTCTAATTAGAAATATTCATGCACTAAGGAAAAGACAATATTGGCTCAATAACTAATACCATTTTAGCACATACAAAGACAACTACTGATGTATTTCATTGTTATTAAACCTCCTTAGTAAAGCATAGACTTCACCACACTTGCTGAAGTAGTGGTAAGAGAATTGCTTGGTTAATGTGAAATATTCTATATATGTGTGAAAAATTATCATGTTTTCCATCTGTGATGTGGGGTAACATCTATAGTTAACTAAATTAAATACAGTGGGGCATAGAATTTGTGAATTATAGAAATATCAAATGGAGAAAATACCATTAACCAGTAATATTATGGGCACCTCACTCTGTTCATTCTATTTAACCCTTTCATTACTGTATTTTGAGATGCTCTGTGTTTCTTTTAATTACTTTAAATATAACAAAGAATTTAGTAAAATAACTTAGTTATCATTTAGCTACTGTTAGGAACATAAATTGTGACTAAGGTTTGGTAGAAGATTTTAATTCAAAACTTATGAAAACAAGACATTTGTGCTCAGATCCAGTGCTGGTTTCAGCTGGATTAGTAATGAAAGGGTTAAATTACTGTAAACTTGTTTTATTTGCACAGTGTGGCACACATGATGAAGTTTCTTTTGATGGTATATATAAGAAAAACTTTGCAAGCATTTCATATTTATATAGAATAAATGTTGTGTGTATGTTGAATTTCATCCAATAACAAATTTGTTTTAACTGCTCTTCATCTGTATGTGTCCAATGAATTCATTTGAACTGAATTATTACAACTTGTAGGTCTTTTCTGCCTTTATTTATATTAACTATTTAGTTTTAGATAGGATACCTTATATTGATAGGTCTTTAAAAAAGCAGGGGTTAGAAAATTGCAATCTCCAGAATGTTCCATCTGCTGCTAATTCAGATGATTTCATATGGGAAAATGCAAGGGCAGAAAACATTAATATTCTGTTCTCATCGAAACATGTCAATGTTTCATGTTTTTTAGCAATCCACAGCTGTTTGTGTACCCCATGATATAAACTTGGAGTAATTTTAATGTAGAAATCAAAGAATATGCCTTTCACTGTTGCCTTCCCATTTTTGTGGCTTAACAGCTGTAAATTTATTTTCTTTCATTTGGTTGCTATATAAACTAATATATGGTTTCATTTGGTTTCAACATTATTAGTAGTAGCATCAGTATTATTATCGTCATCATCGTCAGTTTTCAATTACTTAACAGATGTAAGAAATGTATCTAAGTATGCATGCGTTTATACACATGTTCATATTGAATGAGATAAAGAGAGAAATTCCAAGCATTCTTTACTTTTTATGTTGTCATATTTAAAATCAAAATGGAAGCTATTGATCTTTTTAAAACATTTACTTTGTGTAACTTTTGGAAATTATACTCTCTGTACTTTTTTTATTATATATATATACATTGCCTTTTATTGCTTTATTTGTTCCAATTATACATAGGAAAAAATTAGCTGAATTTTTCTGTTACATAGAGGAAGAGGATAAAATAAAATGATTTTTTTTTTTTAATAGATTCCCTTCAAGTACATGTTTTAACATGGTTTAGCTACTTCATTAAATATTTCAGTTACCATTATAAAAATGTTTAAATTTCCTCCCACTTTTCATTGAGTTTCATTTTCCAACAATCTTTCTTTTCTCTATTTTAGAATGAAAATTGATTTTTGTCAATATTTCCTTAGATTTTAAAGCCCACTGATGTCTCTACACCAAAGAAAAGAAGTATTTTTTTCAAAGTTATTAAAAGAATAAGGTTGTTATTGGTTAAAATGCTATACCTAAATTTCAATGGAGAGAATATATGTATATTCTTGAAAAGATCAGCCCATCTTTCTAGTAAAAAACCAGCTAAATTGTCACATAAGTGTTAATAAGATAATATTGAGTTTAACAGTTTAAAGTCTTGCAGTTGTAAGACTCCTAAATTATCAATTTTTAAGTGTCTTATTTTGTCAAAACATGTTTATTCATAAATATTTTCCTCAAAACTATCATCTGATTTTAATGTAGTTTATTTCTGTAATGAAAACACAAATAGAAGAGAGCTGAGCTAGACAGTTTATGGCAGCCAGTTTAATATATTGAGCTCCAATTCTGCTAGAATTGCCTTTCATGAAACTGGGATCCATAGATTAAAAACATCAGTAATATACTTTGGTTCATCTCTGTTAACTGTTACATTTTAAAACATGAGTATTTATGCAAGAATAGTAATATTTAATTCCAATAATTTTTATATAGCATATAATTGTTTTACATATCAGTAGTAGAATAATTTTTCATTAAAAAAAAATTAATCTACTGGCTCAAAGAGATTCACCTTAGACACACATGGGCATATACACATGCACAAATGTATGCATTTTCTACATTTGTGTGTATTCAATAATTCACCACAGGCTCCTTCAAGAGACCTCTTTATAGAATTTTTCATACAAATTTATCAAAAATCATTTCTTTAGGTCACCTCATCTTCAAATTTTTATAGATTCATATACTTGTTTACACTTGGTAAGAATTTCTGGTTCCATGTATAAGTGTATGACTGAGTCTTCAGCATGATCCAAATGGATCCAATCGGTGTGTTATATAAAAAAAAAAAATTTTCAAGCACCAAAAGACCAATCACCTGAGGATTGAGAATAAGAACTTCTGAGTAATGACTCACACTGACTCAGCTCTGAAAAACTTTTACTCTGTTCTTTTCAACAATACTGAGTGTTCTCTGTCACTTAATTGCTTTCACACCAATGTGATATCACCAGTCACTAAAACAAGATATGCACACAGAAAATTTTGTTTCCATACTCAACAAAATTCTTATGTTAGATTTGAACACATGCCATGTTTTGTTGTTTTTTTTTTTCTTTTTTCTTTGGAGAAGTAGTTATACTCTTGGTTGCCTGAGCTATATTGACTATAACTGTCTGAAGTATGTTATGGCAATCATAAGTTCAGCATTTTCATCAAATATCTATTAGATCTTTATAAAACACTAGTGAGTCAAAGAAATAAATTATTTTTAATAAATACTGACTAATATGTAAATGAAGAGCCAATATTACACAATTATTGGCAATTTATTCTTATATATCAAAACATCTGTGTTTACATTAAAAGAATCCTATTCTTTTGCACTTAATTTGATATCTTTCATATTGAATTTTATTTATCTCATTTTATTTCCAGTTAAACTTGATTCATTTTATCAATTTCTGGCACTAACAATTGATCCATCTTTCTAAAGATAAATGCAACACATTTATCCTTAGACTGTAGATTTGGTCAAAATGCTTACAACAGTATCAACTCTGTTAAAGACATCCACGGGGCCCAGTTGGTGGTGTTAAACTAGTAACAAACTAGGTTTGCCTTTCCTACCTAATACATTTTCTTCATTTCTATAAATGTTTGTTCATTTAGGGAAAAGTATTTTTATGATAACATTTAAATTCAAAGCTCTTTGTAATTTTCTATTTGAAACAAATGTATGAATTGGAGTGTCATGCTCAATATATCATCCATTATTTAATGTCCATTTTCCATGCTGACATGAGTTAAACAGTTTGATGGGTCAAAGGACTGCATCATGCTTCATTATCTACTTTAGCATAATTTCTATGGCTAGATACCCTTCATAATGCCAACCACTTTACAACATATACTAAGTGCTTTCATTTTTAATGCCACCAACATAGTGAAGACACCATGCAGCTTACAAGATTACAAACCCAAAAAGAGATGGCTTTAAACTAGGAAATGAGGGATTAAAGTATAAGGGAAGGGGAACAGGTTTCTTGCTGTAAAGGAGCTACTTGGTTACTCAGAATTTAGAAGTGGAGATGATTGGATGGAGCTGGGAAAAAATAAAAATAGTGGTGATGAGGTAATTGGATGGACCCTCAAGGTTTAAGGTGGTTAGAAGTGAATGGGGGCAAAGGAACCAGGAGTGTGGTTGGGTAGAAGTTGCAGGAATGTGTGGGAGAATCAGAACTGGGGAATGGATGTGGGGTGGGGCTTTATAAATTGTAGTTTCCAATGAGAATAAACATAAATTATTCATTCTGGGAGATCAAATGTAAGATCTTACATTTTCTATATATATATAATATATATATGGTGATTTGTTTAATTTTTTGATGAAATTTATATTTAGTTTATATTGGAACTTTATATTATAAGCTGTATGTATTTATGTTTAGTAATACTTACCCAACATTGCTACCATACTGATGACATTCATACTTATGCTGAGACTCATCTCCCCTTCTGTGACAGACGTGATACTTAGTCCCAATCCACCTCCTGGTACACAAGTTGTGGAAAGTAAACCAAATCGTATGCTGTCATCAACAGGTAATGACATTGCTATTCCAAATGCAATCTGAAAGAAAAAAATAGGAAAATGTTCTTAAACTGTTAATTACAAGACTAGTATGGCTTATCACTGTCATCACCATTTTTATGATCATTTTTTCATGATTGCTTGGACTAGATGGATCTTCTCAAACAGAGCACCTCACTACTTACCACATCTCCTTATGAGGTTCAGTTTCCTGAGATCAGTTTTCACTACTTTATCACCATACCTTCCTCAGTCTTCTACAGGTTCCTTCCATTTAGATTGCTTAGTACTTCTTTACTTAATTTCATCCTCTATAAGTATTGTATGTCTGTCCTAGCTCAGTCTTCTCTGTAGCATACTACATCTAATTCCTTGGCTCATTTGTTTTCCATTGTTCATGTACACCAATGTTATACCTCCAGAGCATGTATCTGTGGTACACCATGTGGATTTTTACTCCTTTTCTCCATATTGAACATGGCCATCTTTACAAACGACAGTAGAGTCTTCTCTTTCTTATTTATAAAAGTTTTTATCTTTGCTAAGTTTACTTCGATGCCACTTCATTCTAGATTTTACTACCTCATTTGGAATTTCTTTTCTAAATCTTCAGCAGCTATAAGAACTAGATCATTGCTTAGGAACTCTTACAAATGGCTTGTCTTAAGCTCTATTGTTATTTCCTAGAGAACTACAATATAAACAGGAAAGGTTTGAGAACCAAACCCTTGTGGATATCTAAAAGTATGTTAAATTCCTTGCTGAATCCGTTATTAATTCATACCTTGTTGGCAGTATTTCTATATATGACTTGTATGGCTCTCACAAGCATACACGTAATTTCCTTACTATTCACCAGACTACATCATAATATATCATTTATTTGTGTAACACACACTCATACACACATCACTTTTCCATTTAAGTAGAAAAAAAGTGTCTTGTTTTTAAGCATATTTTCATTAATTTGATATTTGTTTCTAAAATATGTTTTAGCTATATTACAAAATATTGAATTTACCTAATATATAGATTTAGATATTGAATATAATATCAATTTAGATAAAACATATCTTTTCAACTGAGAAAATAGATATAATTGATGAAATGAACCACTTTTCAATAGCTGTAGGTTTAAGGTGCTGGACTATTGATCTCTCACTTGTAAGTTCAAAAGAATTGTTTGCTACATAACTTTACAACCTCTTTGCAATCTCCATTTAATTTACTCACTTTCCTTAAATGGTGAGTTCCTACATACAATGTTTAATTATCATTGTTTTATTTTATCTTATTTTTGTTTACTTTTTTCTAATCATTTGGAAGTTGTTTTTTTAAAATCCAAATGGCTTGACAAATAGCTTTATTATCAGCTGAAGAAATACAGTAGATGTATCAATGATGGAAAGATGATGATAGGGTCCAGAGATAGCTATTTTCCACATAAAAGCATGTGAATACACATTTCCTTGTCATTTCAATTTTCCAGTTGAACTAAAACCCAGTGAATCTCCCCTAAATTAAACTTTGAAGGTTCAACATTAAGTGATTTTTCTAAATTTATAGACTTTTTTTGTTCTGAATGAGAATTTTATGCTAGCAATACTTAGCAACACTTACATCACTGAAATCTTGCCAGATTTGTGGCTTTAATTAACTCTAAGGTCATTTAATTTAGACTTTGTAATATTGGAATATGAAGACATTGCAAGCGTGATGCATCGACCACCAAAACAATAGTGCTAATATGCTGACATAATATGTGAAACAATATTGATATATAACTCTATACATACATCCACAAATCAGCTGCTTTTTACCCAGTGTGTTATTCCAATTGATATAGTATCTTATTGTGTAGCTAGCATTTATCTTGATAATTGATTTGGAAACCATTTATAAGCAATTTTATAATGTTGACTATAAGCCTTTAACCTTTAGATTTGTATTTTACTGTTGTTGATTGATTACTCTATTCATCTGTGAACATATCTATAATACATTTAACAGTTTCATTAAACATCTAGAACAGCTGCTAAATTTCATTTGGCTTTAGTGTGATTTTCAATCCTTTATGTTAGCATTTAAATATATTTGATTAACTCCAATGTAATTAAAGGTTAAAATTAATTATGACAAGAATTAAACTTGTGTGAGGTTAAAATTCAGAAACACACATCACTCTCACATGTTACCGTATTGGATATCAGAATTGTGTTTTAGATTCCAAGCACTGTTACGAATCTAAAATAGCTGGTATTAGCGAGAAAGCTTGGAGAAAATTTCATTAATTCTAAGATTGGTGAATAGAAGATTATCTGTTGGAGTTGCATCCAGTTGCAGATCCCTAATTATCTGGCACTTAGTCTCTGCTTGAAGACCCATCCCATTAATATTCTTTGACAAGGGGTGAGGAATAACAGAACACTGTAGATTGGTGACCTTGTGCATTCACTAACCAGTAGACTGATTTATAACTTTGCTTGTATGTATCTTGCTAAGATTCCAAACATTAGTTTGTGCTATTGTATTGAACCTTTCTGTAGAATAGTAGTAGGAGGGGAAAAGCATAAACGAAAAAATAGTTTAAAAATGGGGAGTAATGTGACACAAAATAAAAAACAGAAACGTGAAATGAATAAAGATAGGAAAAGAGATCAGTTGAAAGGTGGGAAAAGGAAAAGTATGAATAGGTGTGATAATCCGTAAATATAGGAGTTAGGAGTGCAAATCTATCAATGAGCTGGTGGGAGAATACCACTAAAGACCCTGTAACCTACTCAATCAATGTAGTCTAGAGTTGTATAACCAATTAATTATCTAGTTCAGTTTGTTATTCTGCTGCAAGGCATTATCTCACTTTATTGCATTTTTGCTTTTCATATGTGATGCTAATTTATCATATTTTTACATAAATGCAATAGGGTAGTGTTAAATACATGCTATTGGAAATGTTGCAGAATGTTCATTTTCGATGTCATAAATATTTCAGCAATTACACGTAAATATATAGTTTAGCTATTTCTATTAAGCTTCTGTTTATAATGAGAACCGCTGTGCTTTTATTGTTTATGCTGTGGGGAAATGAATAAGTGTCACAACTTTCCATTTCTTCATCTCTAATAAAATTAATAGTTTCCTGGTTATGTTAGTAATATATTTTATTGATTATAAATGTATGGATAACTGGTTAGATAGAAGTATAAAATACAGCTTTGCCTTCATTAATCTGCACATGACTTTTGGCCCACTCTTAGCTACTGATATTATTGAAATAAGTTGTATTGCATGATTGTGACTGCATAACAGAGCCTCTGAGAAGTGAGCAATATAGTCATGATGGCTGGCAAAAATCTTAATGAGATAATGGCTCATGTAATCAGGCTTACAAATGAGTTGTTATATTACTTGAAGTACATTGGTCTCTGATGAATTGACCACATCAAACTTTGAGTACTACTAACAATATAAGTATTACATGTGTGAATGTGTATTTTATTTTATGTACAGGGTTAGGTGTCTTTTATTGTACTTTTAGATGGAATTAAAAAATTTTCGTGTAACCAGGGAA
>JARUKP010000200.1:0-12995 GCA_029874955.1 Octopus insularis | reverse complement strand
AGAAATGGGACATAATTATAGACTGGAAGGCATTTTATCAAACACTTTGCAGTTTTTGCTTTTCTCCACTCTCTTTTACACTACATTAAAGTAACTTACCTAAAGTAGCTTTATGACTCACTGTTACCAGTATTATAACCTTTTATTTTCTGTAAATCTTCAGGTGTGACATCTTCTTGGGTGACTTTTAAACCACTGATAGTTATTTTTTTTACGTTTCCATCTCCAAAATTTACTAACCGAAGATAATGTTGAGCTGACAATGATAAAACAAAACAGAAAAGTGTTGTTCTCATATTTACCAACTGGATAATCAAACACATCATCACAATATTAGCTGTTCAGTAGGTGATACTATGTGTAGAACAGGTAAGACTTAAGTAAATGGAAGTCAGAGAAAATTAACATGACTGAGAGTAGACACTGCTATAGAGATAAGAAATTTCAGAATATATTATCTTTATCTGTACACCATTTCATCAGACATCTTGTTCCAGGATGTGTTCAACATGAAATTGTGTGTGTGTGTGTGTGTGTGTGTGTGTGTGTGCGTGCGTGCGCATATAGTTAATATATGTACTGAGCCTACAGGCTTATTAAGTTGGGGCTTATCCCAGTCCAGCACAAAGTTATCCCCCAGCTACTGCCCATACTTGTTTCAGCTTGGTAGATTGCAGCAATATGAAAAAAATGTGCTTTGTTCAAAGACACATCATGCCATTTGGTTTGGGAGCTGAACCTAAAACATTAAAATCATCCCAGGCATGAACCATTAGGTTACATGCCTGAATCATCATAATTATCATAGCCAGTCTTTGTTTGCTTATACCATGCTGGTATGGCTTGGATGTTTTGACAGGATCTAAGGAGTTAGGACTACAGCTTGCTCCAATGCCACATATTTGTATGGCCTTTAAGACTGGCTGTCCTTCCTGATGACAGCCACTTTACAGAGTGAACTGAGTGCTTTTTGTGTGTGTATGTGTGTGTGTAGCACCAGCATCAGTGGCTTGGGAGATGGACTCAGTTGTGTGAGTGGTGTGCATTTACATTACACACATATACATACATATATGTCCCACCCATGCCAGCATAGAAGGCAGACGTTAAACGATGAAGATGATGATATATATATCTATAAATCTGGCCATAGTTATTAGTGTAGGCATGGCTATGCAGTCATGAAGTTTGCTTCCCAATCACATGGTTTCAGGTTCAGTACCACAATCTGGCACCTCAGACAAGCATTGGGTTAAGCAATCAGAGACTTTTGTAGATGGAACTAAAAGAAGCCTGTCATATGTGTGTGTGTGTGTGTGTGTGTGTGTGTGTGTGTGTGTGTGTGTCACCATCATACAAGCAGTGTCTTTCGTTTTCAATCTCTCAGAAAAATGTCAGGCCATGAGGAAGTATTGCTTTGCTTGAAACATGTGAGGATTGACAGCATTGTCTCCATGAATATAGACATAGTAAACATATGTCAGGTCAATGAAAATAGGTCAATCTTATAAACCTTTAAGATCTAAAAACACAGCACGAACACACGTGCGTGGTGTGTCTGTACGTGTGTTAGCCCTCATTATTGCTCCATATTCTAAGCATCCCTATCAAGGAGGATCTTGCTGATCACATAATATAATCCCAATTCAGCAAAATACTCGGGTTCGCAATTTCCCATTCCGTTGCCAGGAGGCTAGGGAGCAAGAATAGATCCAATGCTTGACAGTAAATACGATGACCCTCTTACAGAATTACCTACTTTTTGGAAATATTTTTCAACAAACAAAGAGGTGGAGATAAAGAATACGTACACCACCCGTTTTGGGCGTAACAAAAATCCTAACCCTAAACACCAGGTGTACGTATTCTTTACTTTCGCCGACAAATGCTTAAGGGGAAGGTAAAAAGGTGTTTTAATGTTTACAATTAGTCTATCGACATTGCAACTTTTTGAGGTCACTTCCGGTTGTGTAGTCTGACTTTGAACCACCGAATTCAACAAGATTGATTTAAATTTTTAATATGCAGTTCGAAGTTCTAAAATACCACCTCTCCAAACTTCACTTAATCTTTCATCGTTTTAGGATAAGTCGGATAACCAACAGTTTAAATGTTACTCGTATTACCTGTATTAAAAAAATGTATTATATTGCTAAAGAATTATTATTTAAAACAAACATCGGCGATCTTACGTCAAGATCTCCCATACATCATTTCTTTCTAATGAGAAAAAAGACAACTATTTCTGAATTCTATAATAGAAAATGAAAAGTAAAGTTCTGTCTAAACCTGTATGTAGAAAGAATGCTGTAAGTTTATAATAACATAAAACAATTAATCATTAACCTCCAGATGCGTTTTTCCATTGACCAGGTTCTTTCTTTTCTCCTTCAGTGATGTACCGTTTATATAATGTTAATCCGATAATGTTCCAAGTTCCAAAGAACACCAAAGCTGTCCCCAATGTTACGGTACGACCTTTAACGTATCGTCGCATTGTGAGTATTTGTAAGACTGGACCAAGAGGAAAGTCATAGAAATACGAAAGTCTGGCTATTTACGAAAACTAGAGTTGTTCCCCTTTAAGATCCGGTTCTTCGCGCCAAATACGAAAGCAAAATGGCTGTCTACGTGGATTTATCCAAGTGGCAGCAAGCAGATGTAGCTGATCGATGTCATTATATGCCCTGTATAATAAAGTACAGCGGTGAAACAAATGCTGAAAAGTATTTTGAAACAACTATTCAAGAGGATGACGACAAAAAGGGTATATAAATACGATTATTCTTGTTTGATGATGATGTTGAAGCATCTTTCAGCATTTTTCAGAACTTAAATTCGTATTTCTGCAGTAAGTGTTCAAATTTCACCGTAGTCGATAAAATAGGAATCAGTAAGACACTAGAATTTGTTTAATTATTCCTCTTCCACTGAACGAAAGCTATCTTTTTTTTTTTTTTTCTTTTCTGAAAATTTGATCAGTAAAAATCTCATACAATTTCAATAACTCGGCAAGACTTCCATTTGTACCTCCAAAAAAATTTCCAAATTCCGATTTTTTGCAATTTTCCGGAATCTCCATATCCGAAAGCGTGGGTTTTTGGCAGAAGAAAAGTTTTTAAAAAACGGTAATTTGCAAGAAAATGGAGGGGGAGGTGTCTTTCCCTATCTAGTTAAATACCAAAAGACAAAACATATTTACAAGGATTCATTCGTAATCTGTCGATATTTTGGCATGTTTTCATTTGTTGCAGTGTGCATGTGATTTATTATTTTTGTTTCATATCATTTTCTAGTTTCTTCCTTCAACGAAAACCTTAAATATTTTAGCATTTATTGCGATAATTTAAAAACAATAGCAGAGGTCGGAATTTGAGAATCATTGTTTTATCGTATGAGATAAAGAGTTTGTAGAATACAAGGTTATAGCGTGAATAAACGCAGTTGTTATGATGAGCTATTACGGTCCGCTTAATATTTAACAGCCATAAACTGATTATTGCTTGATTTTTACCAGTTTCCATCTGTTTTTATACAAAAAGCGGTTCTCGTACGGTTCATCTCCACAAGGGAGATCACTTTCTTATATATTTCTCTGGCTTGTGCATTGTAAATAAGTTTATTTTCATTTTTTGTATAAATGTAATATTTTTCAATTGTAAATGTAGCCTGTCATTTCAATGTACAGTGTAAATAACTTACGTAAATGATAACCCCCTAAGTTTGTGACGCTATCTAACTAAAAGTGAACTCTGGGAATGCGTTAATCGGAGGTGTATTTTTCATAAATGGGTATATTTTCATAATTCACCATAACCCCAGTTTGTAAATAAAAATATGACATAAATTCTTGGCTCTGGTGAGGCGACTCGGAACATTCACGATGTGAATGTCCCGAGTCATCTCCCCTCCTCACCCCGTTCGCGAGGGCGCATTTTTTTTTTTTTTTTTCATATTCGTTTCGGGCAAGTTTTACACCTATTACACTATTTTTGTTTTGTTTTATTTTACTGGTGTCAAACGCTTTCTCTCCCCCTCCGCCCGTCTTTGGATGATCATAACTTTAAAAAAAATGGTTATTTTTTAATGAAATTTTCTACGAATATACGAAATTCTGGGTGGGGAGAGTGTTTTAGGAGGGGTCGGGTGGGGAATTTCGGAAAATTCACCGGAGTCCACTTCAATTCGTCTTAACTTTCAAGAAAATGGATATTTTTTTAATGAAATCCTCTACAAATATATCTCGGACTATCTAGATTCCGATGGAATAGGAAATGGGAGGGTTATTTTTGAGAATTGTTCCCCCTATTTGTTTCATTTTCTCCGTTTTGTACGTTTGTGCATCCGTAGATTTCTGCTGAAGCAACAAACGGGCAATAAACGTAAATAAAGTCCTTGCCAGACAACTCGTTGCGCTAAAAATAACAGCCAAAGGTTTGGTACACAGAAATATGTTATTAAGAAGATGACTTATCTGTTGGATACGATTTCTTTTTCACTTTGAGTAAGGCAGAAGACACCAGAAGCAAAAATAAGGATTAAGTGTAAAGTATAATTTGTTACATAATCTCTATAATAAATGTGAGCAAGGCTTCCTTTTGTACCCCACAAACTATCCCTTTTCTTTATTCGGCTACTACGGAGAATACGAATCTGCAACAAAAATTAGCAAAAATACGGATTTTGAAACACCCCGCCCCCCCCCACTCCCGCAAATACGGAGATTATAATTCTGAAAAAAAATTCCCAAAATTATTCTACTTAAGGTTAGGGTTACGGAAGAGAGTGAAAAATGAAGAAATTACGGTGTGGGGGGTGCGCAAAAAATTTCAAAATTCCGATTTTTAGTAATCTTCCGGCATCTCCGGATCCGAAAAGGTGGATATTTTGGGAAAAAAAAAAAATTTTTTTTTTTTAAGTAATTTGCGAGAAAATGGAGGTGGTGGTGGTGCTGGTGGGGGGAGTCTTTCCTAAATATGATATTGAATGGAATAATTCCACCTTTAAATTTTTTTAATCGCATATATATGTGAGAGTGGGGGGGGGTAGAAATCTATGGATGCACAAACGCACAAAACGGAGAAAATGAAACATGTGGATAGCTTGTTCCAAAACACCCCCAGGTGGCGAACGCTTCTCAAACATGATCCCCACTTGTTTTCCCCCCCAAATTCTCATGTCCTCAGAATCTACATAATCCAAGGTATATTTCATTAAAAAAATATCCAAACTGTCCAACCCATGCCAGCATGGAAAACAGACGTTAAATGATGCTGTACATATACAGCTACAGTGTCTAAAATCATGTTGATATTTGAAAACCAACAGTGGTGATGGTGGTGGTGTTAGTAGTGCAATACTGTTTTTAATCTCTCTTTTTTCAAAGTGTCCTCTATATCTTAGGCTGTTGTTTCTCTCTTTTATTTCAGACAATATCACATGACATTGGCATCAAAGCATCATTTCCAAAACTGAAAGAAAATATTGTACAGAACAGATTTAACATATCCAGAGAATTCCAGTGAAATATTTCTTCTCAACTGAGACTGATAGCAACGTTTCTCTTGTGAAATGTTTGGAATGTCTACAAGATTATTTTGTACTGAAGTTAGACTTCATTAACTTTAAAAGGAATCTTAGAGTGTTTTCGGATATCAAGAAGGATTAGAGATGATGGAAATGGAGCAGTAGAAATGTTTGATAGGAATATTCTATAGAGCAGCAATAGGAAATGTATCCATATATGTTGTGATGACAGAAGTATAATAATGGACAAACAGATTGCTGAAGACAGCTGAAGAATATTGTTTTTAATCGAAAGAGATGTCGCAAGAGAAACCTCAATCGGAATATGACTGCGATATCTGTAAAAAGTCTTTCACTCTCAAACAGAATCTGACTACTCACAAACGTATTCACACAGGAGAGAAGCGATTTCATTGTGTTGTCTGTGGTAAATCAGTCTCTAAGAGTGGAGCCTTAACTGTACACAACCGTATTCATACAGGAGAGAAACCTTATCACTGTGAGGTCTGTGGTAAATCATTCTCTGTAAATAGCAGTTTAACTCGACACAAACACATTCATATAGAAGAGAAACCTTATCATTGTGATATCTGTGGTAAATCATTCTCTATAAATAGTGGCTTAACTCGGCACCAACGCATTCATACAGGAGAGACACCTCATCATTGTGATATCTGTGGGAAATCATTCTCTGTTCGTAGTCATTTAACTGAACACAAACGTGTTCATACAGGAGAGAAGCCATTTCAGTGTGATATCTGTGGTAAATCATTCTCTGGAAGAAACCAGAGAGCCGAACACGTACGTATTCATACTGGAGAAAAGCCATTTCATTGTGATATCTGTGGTAGATCATTCTCTCAGAGTATACATTTAACTAAGCACAAACGTATTCATACAGGAGAAAAGCCATTTCATTGTGATATCTGTGGTAAACAATTCTCTCGTAGTAGCCAAATAACGAGTCACAAACGTATTCATACAGGAGAAAAGCCATATCACTGTGATGTTTGTGGTAAATCATTCTCTGATCGATGTAATTTGACATCTCACAGACGTATTCATACAGGAGAAAAGCCATTTCACTGTGATATCTGTGGGAAAGCATTCTCTCACAATAACACCTTCATTAATCACAAACGTATTCACACAGGAGAGAAGCCATTTCACTGTGATATCTGTGGGAAAGCATTCTCTCACAATAACACTTTCTTTAATCACAAACGTATTCACACAGGAGAGAAGCCATTTCACTGTGATATCTGTGGTAGATCATTCTCTCAAAGTAACCAGTTAACTTATCACAAACATATTCACACAGGAGAGAAGCCATTTCACTGTGATATCTGTGATAGATCATTCTCTCAACGTAGCCATGTAACTAAACACAAACTCATTCATACTGGAGAGAAACCATTTCCTTGTGATATCTGTGGTAAATCGTTCTCTCAAAAAAATGCCTTCATTAATCACATACGTATTCATACAGGAGAAAGGCCATATCACTGTCCTCTCTGTGATAAATCATTCTCTCAAAGCACTAACTTAAGTAAACATATATCTATCCATACAAAAGTGTGATCATTTTCAAATGTCATTTTTCTTTTAAAAAACCAACATTTCAACATCTTTTTCAAAACAAATCACAAATGAACCCTGTTCTCTTGACCGTAAGCCATAAACCCTTTACTGGAATCCTACTCATCATGGTTCTTTCTTCGAGGTACCATTTTCTGGCCACATTCTCTGTTTCTCACCGATTTAGCATCCTCTTACAACATACACAAGGATATGGTAATCTATTTGCATCCAGTTTTATTTATAAAATCCTTGTCCTATGCAACCATGAATAATAAAATATCTCATATAACCATCAATATATTCCCAGAGGACATCAGGTGTAACAGTGTATAAGAGCAACTACCCACCTTTATATTTTATATGTATCCAATTCTCAATAAAACCTTCGTTTCAGGATATTCACCGCTAGCTTGTGTGTTTTAGAAGTTTTGCTTTCTAACCACTTCGTTTCTGGTTCAATCCCAGTGCATGACACTCTGCACAAGGGTCTACAACTCTAGCCACTAGTCTTACCAAAACCTTGTGGATTGGTTTAGTAGATGGAAACTTTGTGGAAGCCCTTTGTGTATATATATGTGTGTTTGTGTGCATGAGTGTTTATTTTGTATTGCGTAAGTGTTGTAAAGGAATTACATTCATTTCTAATATTCTCCAAAATCGTACCTGGATATGGGGAAATATCACTTTCCTTCGAAAGAGGTAAGTGTTGTCAATTGGAAAGGCATCCAGCTGTAGAAAATGTATCCTAATGGCCTCCTTCAGACATGAAAGCATACAAATGTGGCTGTTGACCAGGTGTGTTTTGTTCATTATTTTAATCTAACAAAAATGGCCATGTTTTACTCATATCAATTTCTACTGACAAAACTGAAGTGCAACAAATTATTAGGAAGTGAAGCGACAGAATTATTAGTATGCCGGGCGGTTAATTACAGACTTGTCATCATATATCAAATGGAGATAAAGATTGCTTTGACGAAGCATGGAAAGATGTTGAAATGAAAAACGAAAATTAAGAAAAATAACCTTGTATGTGTGGCACATCTACACTTTAGTACCGCACCATTGATTTTCTTATTATTTGATGATGATGTCTCAAAATATAGACTAAACAAGTTTCTTTCCTTTATTTAGAAATCTGTCCATCCATCCATTTTCTCTGCCCAATCTTCCGAGAGGGGTGATTGAGGTAAAGTCCTATCCATAGGGTCCTACCAGAAGTAATAATCATTACAGTCTTTAGTTGGATTCCCAACTATGAACAACTCTTAAAATGAATATTAGCCAAGCATAGCTTTCTTAGTCTGCCTAGTAGGGTTCCTGCCATTTCACTTGGCCTCAAGAATGTATCTTCTGGTATTTTCCTTCAGCTTTCTAACAACATGTCTGTAATGTTGCAGTTGTATCCTCTCAAAGTATATTGACTCCCTTATCTCAGAGCTAGGCCCTGTCGAGTAACATTACACCAGAAACCACTTGGGGGAGGGGGCCACATTTCAGCCACTTGGAATCACGATTGTACTATTTCAGCCCTTACCTGTTGAGGATCGAATCTTATATCTGGTGCATTACTCTACCAGAACCTGCAGATCTTCAGAAAATATAGGAATCATAAATGTTCCGAAACTTTCCAAAATATTAAAAGGATTGACATTGATTTTTTTACAATTTTAATTTGAAATCAAATTTACATCAATGCATATGATTTTCTTCGTTTTTTTTTTTTATTATTTGCTTAGTTGCTATTTTTAGATAATTTTCCGTTTTAATTAGTGCTTTTAACAAGTTTTGATTATAAACTCAATCTCTCCCTCTATCGGAGAATTGAGGAAAAAAATACATTAGATATAAAGGGGAACAACTCCATACCGAGAACAACGTACATCATACTAGTGACTTAGATATAATCTCTAACCAGGCATTGACTGATTTCATGTGACGAACGGTAAGTTGACAGAGATTTGCTTGAATAATAATGAATCGCTAATACTGTGTGAAAATAATAAAATTGTTATTATGTAAACCCTTCAACGATACAGTATTTGGAATTCCTTCCATGAAACTCGACAACTCTTGATAGTTCTGTTCGGACAACTTCGGTGTAACCCGACATTTCACTTCGGATATCTCCGTGACCTCCGTGACAGCTGCTAAAATGGAAGGCGGAAAAAATAAAGCTGTGTGCGCATGCCTCTTCAGTTTTTATGTGTTGTGGAATATACATATAATGAAATTAAGCTTTTCCGTTTTAATTAGTGTTTTTAACAAATGTTAATTAGCAACCCTGTTTGTCCCTCTATCGGAGATGTGAGGAAATATACGAGTTCTCAAGGGGAACAACTTCATACCGAATGCAACGTACATCATTTAACGACTTCGATGTAATTGCTTGATCGGGCACTGGTTCCATGTGAAGACGAACGGTAAGGTGACAAAGATTTACTTGAATAATAATAATGATAATAATAATAATATTAAATCTGTAATTACGTTTGTAAATAATAGAATTGTTTTTATGTGAACCCGTCAACGATACAGTAATCCTATACAAGTGAAAACACATAGAAACATCGGAACAAAGATATTTGCTTCTACAAAAGGAGTCGTTTTGCTGTCTTTTACCTCCAGGATAATTCTTCTCAACTGAATTGTTGATCTCTTATTTTCGAAAAGACAATCCATTGGTGTATATGAAACGAATAAACGATATAAAATCCGGATAAATTATTTTCTGTACCAGGATATTATCTCCTTTACGGTCCTAAACTGAAATTGATCTCTTAATAAAGTGTTACTAATGCTTCTGTCATCTCTGGATCCCTTTTGTTATTTTCTATCACACACTTTCTATTTCGCACAATGTTGAAGGAGTAAAAGAAAATGCACGCACACACACAATATATGTCTTTCTCTCTGCTTCTGCGTTTTTTTGTCTGTGTGTCGCACTATTTGTAATCTCTTCTCTTTTATTTCAGAGAATATCACATGACATTGGCATCAAAGCATCGTTTCCATCAGATGACATCATCGATATTCATCACCTTTGAAAAACTGAAAGAAAATATTGTACAGAACAGATTTAATACCTCCAGAGAATTCCAGTGAAATATTTCTTCTCAACTGAGACTGATAGCAACGTTTCTCTTGCGAATAGTTTGGAATATCTACAAGATTCTTTTGTAATGAAGTTAAACTTGTAGGACAAGAACAAAAGCTGTATCTACATATGTTGTCGTGATTGAAGTAATATATAGGACGAGTTGAAGAATACATTTTTATTCTGAAGAGATGTCACAAGACAAACCACAATCAGCTTTTCAGTGTGACATCTGTAAAAAGACTTTCACTCATAAATGTCATGTACCTATTCACAGGCGTATTCACACAGGAGAGAAGCCATTTCAATGTGATATTTGTAGTAAATCATTCTCTCAGGTACCTGCCTTAACTGTTCACAAGCGTACTCATACAGGAGAGAAGCCATTTCACTGTGTTATCTGTGGTAAATCTTTCTCATCCAGTGGTGGCTTAACTGTACACAAACGTATTCATACAGGGGAGAAGCCGTTTCACTGTGATATTTGTGGTAAATCATTCTCTCAGGGAACTGCCTTAACTATACACAAACGTATTCATACAGGAGAAAAGCCATTTCACTGTGATATTTGTGGTAAATCCTTCACTCAGGGAACTGCTTTAATTGTACACAAACGTGGGCATACAGGGGAGAAGCTATTTCACTGTGATATTTGTGGTAAATCCTTCACTCTGGGAACTGCCTTAACAGTACACAAACGTATTCATACAGGAGAGAAGCCATTTCACTGTGATATCTGTGGTAAATCCTTCTCTCAGTTATCTGGCTTAACTATACATAAACGTATTCATACTGGGGAGAAGCCATTTCAATGTGATATTTGTGGTAAATCATTCTCCCAGGTAGCTTTGGTAACAGTACACAAGTGTATTCATACAGGGGAGAAGCCATTTTGCTGTGGCATTTGTGATGAATCATTCTCTAATAAGTATAGCTTAACTAAACATATGTCTATCCATACAAAAGTCTGACTCTGTCATTCTCAAAATTCATTGCATCTGTCAACAACCAGCCCTTTACAGTAATGTGTAAAGCCTTCATTTTAATCATACTCCAAATGACAGCATTCTAGCCCTTTTTTTAGCCTCTAACAATATACAGAGATACGATGTTCTGTTTATGTCTAGTTTTATTCCAGTCTAAATTGGTTCTAAATGTCTTCATCTTTGTTGTAATATAATATGATAACCAGACAACAGTTACAACAATGTAACGAACTAACAAATCTCTTTACAAACCAACAATCACTATTCTTTGTGTAATAACCTAACATCTTCCGACTTCTTCACTCAACTCCAAACTCGTATCATTAGTATTTATTCTTTACTCAGACCAGTCTATCCCTCACAAGGGGGTGTTGTAACTCATCACATCTCCCTTTTGAGATTTTGCCTACTGTGAGAAAGTGGAATTGCTTTTATTTATTTTTTTTGTTTCTAGCACCCGTTCTTTTTGTTTGTTTGTATTTTAGCTGTTTTTTGTTTTGATTTTTCTTTTTTTAAAATTATTTTTTTCGTTTGGGTATTACATCCAGATATTTAGTCCATTTTCCTTTCCTGAGGCTAGTTCTATGGAATTCAATATCCCTCGGTGCTGACACTTCAAATATATCATAAAAGACTTCCATTGGTATTACCCTTTGTTCTTCTGTATGTCTCATCTATAACTGGTTAAGGTGCCTCCTATGTTCTCAATGTTGTCCTTTAATTAAATACATCATGTTACCTAACCCTTTGGTCACAGCCATCCTTCCAACCGTCTTTACCATTTTGTAATTTTTTAAATGAACTTTATCTCCTATTTCGAAATGTTTTGTAATATTTCTTGTATTTCCTTCAAATGTATTTTTTGTCTTTTCTGTATATGTATTTCGTTCCTGGCAATAATTTATCAAACATCGATTTTTTTTTTAAACAAATTTCTTTGGGTTTTCTTAAGCAATATGAAATTTCAATAACGTTCATGCTCTAACGGAGCTAATTTTACCGATAACAATCTCACTTTTTGTTCGTCCGACCACGATTTGCAATCTTGCTTAAAAATCTCCTTGTACCTTCTGTAGTACGATGCAAAAATCATACCCTCCTCTGGGTTATAACTGAATTCATTCATCAAATATGAAACGCCGTCTGGCGAAAACGAACTTACTTCATTTTTGAACTTCTTTGAATATAGCTCCAATAATTGTTGTAACTGTTGTTGTAATTGTTGTTGTTGTAATTGTTTCTGCAACTCCTGTTGCTACTCTTGTTGTTGCTTTTGCAACTGTACTATGGAAGTTAATAGGTTTTCCTTTATTTAAATAGTTGTATCACGAACAAATTATTAAATAGCCTACGTGAGCTGCGAAACTCTCGTCACCATATGTAATGCAATTCTTTTACGTACAATAAATAAGATAACCAGACAACAGTAAAAACAATGTAACGAACTAAAAGATCTCTTTACGAACCAACAATTAATATTCCTTGTGAACTAACCAACCAACACCTGGCGACTTCACTGTGAACTAACACGAATTTCATTCGACTCCAGACTCTAAACCTTGAACTCACTTGGATCATTACTATTTATACTTTATTCGGACCAGTCTATCTCTCGCAAGGGGGCGTCGTAGCTCTCATCACAAAAGACTGATAAATATGTACTCTCCCAAAAAGTATTGAGAAATCTTTCATTAATGCTGAATTGTCTTTGCATATAACTTGACACAAATACAAACAGTATACATACATAGTGTATACACACAAACACACACACACACATATATATAAACATACATAATATATAT